>JAOXJP010134444.1:0-13512 GCA_025762735.1 Platanus orientalis | reverse complement strand
GATCTATACATGCATAGTCGTTCTAACATTAGATGGCAGCAAAACTTTCTTAATGCATTCACTAGATTATTGCAATATTTAATTTAGAATAATATTGCACAAAACAAATGATAGATTACTTCTATATTTATTTATTTGCCCAAGGAAAGACTGACAAATAATAAGCCGAAAGTAACAATTGATAAAAAATTTAAAATAATTAATTAATTAAATAAATAAATAAAAATTAACAACCCAAATTGAAGAGAAAAACATGATAATCATCTAAATTAAAGAACCGGAACTAGATTATAACAATAATCCCTTTCAAACATGAAAAAAATCATACCAATATAAATAAGTTTATCCATAAAAAAAAAGTAGCATACCTGAGTTAAGGAATTTCCACATAAGCTCTATAAAGCCAGAGAATTTCTGCAGAAGCATTGCAAAAACACAAATAAAACCTCAAAAATAAAACACACAAAAAACCTTAATTTAAACAATGATCTCATTCCATTGGAAGTCTAGGTCAAATTAAAAAAAATGAGTTCACAACAAAAAGGATGTATGTAGGGCATTCTGTGTTACAAGAGTAGCATTGATGTCCATTATTGGTCTTGGCATTCCAACCTAAGCCTAAAACTATGATCCATAGTGCCAAAGTTTTTGCATGATTGTACCTAACACTAGAAAATATCTATCAAAAAAAGGACCAAGGATTTCCAATGGGGTGTTTATCTTGATTGTGGTTACTGGAACGAGAGAAAATAGATTGGCTTTGTGCAAGTAATTATCAAAATTCATAAAATAAAATAAAATAAAAAATTGGGTATCGTTTCCCCAAAAATAAAAAATTAATTTGAAAAAATTGTTGTGAAGATTGAGATTTGGAACAATGAAAGTAGGATTTTCACTTCCTTAAAAAAAGGTTTTAGCTTCCCCAAAAATTAAAAAAATTGAAAAAATTTAGGTGAAGAACGATATTTGCAGCCATGAAGCTATGAAGAACAAAAAACTAGGGTTTTCGCTCCATATAAAATATAAAAAATATAAAACAAAAAAAAATTCAGCTGTATGATTCGGAAAACTCAGCAGTGAAAAAAAGTAATGCACACAACAACCTTAGACATGATCAAGATTTTGGAAAACTTAGTTTTCCATCTAACTTTTCCCTATTTTTTCAACATTAGAATGCAATTCAGCTAAGTCGAGATGTTGAAAAGTTTTGGTGAGAACGTATAAAAAATGTAATAAAAAAAGATAATTAGTGTTACCGGTGAAGTTTAACAGAGAGTTATCCTCAAAACTCCACAAAACTCGAAATCCCTCATCGATTCAATTCCTTTTAAACATAAACAACAAAATCAGATTTGTGCTTCAAATATAACAAACAATAAAAATGGTTGAAGGAACTAACCGAATGAATTCTTGTATTGATCAAATCGTAGAGAAAACGATGTTAGGAGAGATTTATATATAATCCCTTTCGAGAAGCAACCACAATCGTTTAGATAGTAAAAACGAAACCCTAAATAGAAGAGGGTGACGTTAAAGACAAAGAGGGAAGCTAAATTGAAGTGGGAGGCGGGAGTGGTGATGAGGCATAGAAGACAGCATTCATCTCCATCAAAGATGGGATTCGATCATGATCTTGCAAGCTAGTGTGCACGCGCGAAGAAAATCTCCTGTGAAGGTCTGCAATGGCATTTGGAAATGTTATCAAAGGTAAATATAATTTTATTTAACAACTATTTCTTTTATACGTGCCGTTAAAACGAAATAAAGTTATTAATTAACAGTGCTCTTTAAAAACATATCGTAAAAAACATATTATTTATGACAGTTTTTTAAAAAATGTCATAAAAAATCATTTTTGTTGTAGTGTATGTGTAGGGTGTTACAACTTTTCTCAAGCCATTGCCATTACATCATGAGCTGCCATGCTTCCTAGGTTAAGGCGAATTGTGAACCCAAGAAATGAGAAAAACAGGCAACAAAGCTTCCTTTCCCATTATGAAGACCACATTCAATACTAGAAAGTTCTTTATCATATCAACATTAATATTCAATATATTCACCCTATTATGACTAAATGGACCAGATTCAATATAACGACAATGTGAAACAAAAGGAGAAAATAGAAATGCAAAAGAACTATCACAAAAAACATAAGAATTTATATGGTTCGGAAAGATTTTCTACATCCACAGGCAAAAATGACCAAAAGGTTCCACTATAATGAAGAGTATAAAGTACAAAAAGTTCTCCTGAAACCCATAATGAATCTCTCTAAAAAAATCTATAGAATTCTTATCTCTAAAGTCCCATGAACAGGACAATACGTAGCAATGTGAATCTCAAGAAAACTTATCACACCCTCATTAGATACTAATCGAATCTGAGATGCAACATTTGGATCTTATGATTTTACTAATCATTCTCATTGCTTTTATTTCATTTTGTTGAGAATAAGTAGAAATTCATGTCATTTCTACTGAAAACTTGGTAGCATAACGACTATAATATAGACCATTGGGATATACTAATCTCCATTTCTAGTTATTTGATCAGCTTGCTAATCCACAGTATAAATAAGACTCCAAATATATCGATCATCAACAAAACATCATTACTGTCCATCCGATAGCTTCGTATCTATTGTCATAATCTATATATACTTCCATCATAATAATAGATACAAATACGATGAAATAGACTCCCAAGTTTACCCAAAAATAATGTAAAACTCAAAATAATCCAAAATAATATGTACAAAGCCTCTAGTCAAATGATCTAAACTACTCTTGTAGGTTGGGGCTCCAAAATGCGCTATCTTTACCTACTATAATCTGGCTCTTGCAAAAGCACAACTAGGAGGTAGGCTACAACTAAGATTTATGGTTATCTCTTTCTTAAAAAAATGAAAATAAGAGCGGTGAGCTCAACAATTCAGTATGTAGGAAAGTTATATAATTAGAGCTTCTACAATTAACACAGTGTAATCACTTAATATATGAGCATACACAAGATCAAAACTATCTTTAGACAAAATAAATTAAGTAGAGAGATATATAAAAACAAAAAAACAAGAACCATTATAACAGGAATGCAAATATAATGTTTCATGCTATGAATGTAATATATTGCAAAATGAACAGTATCTCGGCTGTAGCAACATCATCTGAGTACATCTGGTGGCTCATCAGGTCTGGATATTACACCACATCTCATCGTACCCGGATATCTCATGTCTGTATCTTATGTCTGAAATCTGGCATCTCATATATTTGAACCTTGTCGAGTGATCAACCCTCTCTGTGGGAGTCACATAAGTAGCTCCGGAATTAATTAGATTATGGGGACCCCTTCCATGTCTTAATACATAAGATATCCTTGGGCTCACGTGCCCTGAATCCAACTGAGTGACCTTACCATGTTGACCACGTAGGTGGCTCTAGGATCACTATTCTTGAGGGTTCCTTCTGTGCCTTAATACACATGGATAGGATAATAATAAGTTTGTCTACTTGACTTTCGCTCTCATCTGTGTCTCATACATGGGATGTCCATCCATATCTATGAGTATCTCATACATAGGATATCCATCCGTATCTCAATATACGAGAAATCCATCCTTGTCAAATACACGGGATATCCATCACCAATGCTAACTGCATCAATCTTAGTTCCCTTCCGGCCTTTGCCAAGCTCCTGCATGGTTGCTTTTCCAAGTAGCAAGAAATGTAGGGTTTTAAATAATTATGAAATGCAATATCTCATGTTTCATTGCTTAGGCATACATGGCAGCATTTCACATTCATTTTTATATACAACATCATGTAATCACAATGCCTCACATGATACGTGTGCACTGCAAAACATCGCATGATGTCTTGCAAGCTGGAGACGACCTTTGGGCTCTTCAACAGCTAACAATTGACCACTAATCCGCTTGCCCACCAAAATAATAATAATAATAACAAAAACAAAACCGTCAAACACCATATGAAAACATGCCTAATGTGTACAAATAACCGAATTGGTTCCACTTAAATGTTGTATAGGCTGAAAAGTAGCATAGTCAGTCACTGATATAATCATGCTGATTTCGCATGGGTGATCACTTCTGTGAAACGCATTAGGTATGCTTCTTTATGAATTGAACATGTATTGTATATGACCCCACACTAAAGAATTCTCTTTTTCCTTAATCAAGACATTCATTCCAATTCAAGTAAATTAAAGGTTATGCATTTTCAGATACTACACAAGTGGCCAAGCCGATCAGAACCAAGAAAAAAGCTAAGTCTAATAGGGCCATAGATTGCCTCTGCACTCTGAAACATGTTCCACGGCATATTATGCCATGTAGGAGCCTTAAGTACCATATGCAGTGACAATTGTTCCACCACTATGGAACATCATATGATGCATTTTGGCTTTAAGATAAATTATCAACTTGCTCATGTGGAATTACTAGTTCATGACCCAATGGCATCCCCTAAAGAAAGTGGCGCCGTCATAGGAGTTTGAATCATTTCCATTTGAAATGGAAAGAAGCCCTGCCAGCCTCTAGTCATTACACGACATATACCTGACAAAGGATATATTTGTAAACACATAGATATTCGTCTTTTAGGAATTTACTTAAACATCCTCCTTCATCCTATGACTGCAAACAGACTAGATGCGGACAAGATATAAACATATCCATATCTAAATCCATTTAAAGAAACCAGATATTAGATCAGATTGGAATGTATGATTACATGATGACTATATAAAAAATAACTTACTTTACTGGATATTCACCTAAAAATATCTAGATATTTGTCTGGATATCCATCCAGATATCCAAATATCCCACAAAAACCTATAATGTAACAAAATTATGTTATAAAAGGTAAAGTTTCTATAATGTATGTATATACTATATATACACTTAAACGGATATGGATACGGATATGCCCCTGATCAGATATAAGTAGCTAGCTACGTATTCACTTTAAACGACCAAATAAGAATTAGATATGGATGTTTATTTGGATAATTTGCAGCCCCACCTCATCTCACGTTTTTTTATGAATTACCCCTTGCTAGACATTGTGGCGTATGCTGATAGGAACTGAGGGGACGTCTCTCCATTCCACATGGAGATGCTTCACACTCCGTTCATGGTGCAATCACCTTATCTATGGTATTGAAATTGCGTTAAATTAATTTGATTCTCATAGGCCACACTTTATCGATTATATTTTAAATGGAACGAAAAGACAAAAGGAAAAACACAAAAGAGAGTAGTTGTAAAAGATGAAAAGCGAAGTGTAGAATGGTGGGAAGCATTTCACATCCCAAAATCCCCAATAACGAATCTGTTGAGTTGGGTTTAGGACGAGCACGGGCGTCACCTTTTGTTTTTCCTATTCATCACTTTCTTTTTCTTCCTCCATTTGTACCACAAACAACAGCCAACGTCCAAGAATCGATGACGTATGAGAGAATAAACGAAACCCAACGAAGATTTGATGGTGTGCAAGGCTGCAAGCACACATTCTAAGGAAGGAGGGAGAGAGAGAGAGAGAGAGAGAGGTGTCTTGGTCTCCTGCTTTCAACAAATTAAGCTTACTGCTTCTTACATGTTTGTTTGCGAGTTTCAACTTGTTTAGTACATGATTCAGTTGGCGTTTAGCAGCAGCTCCAACTTGACTTCAAATAGTTGGGCTTGGGAGAATGTGTAATGGGAGTGTTTTTCCGCGGAGGTGGGGACTTCCTCTCGTGGTATCCACACATATCATGAGAATTACGAATTACAATGGTAGCACTAAGCAGGTAAATCAATTAGTTCGAGTCAAATCAGGATTGATTTTGAGACTGCTGTTGGTGGAGGGGTGTCCAAGATGTGGTTGTCAAATAACAACCATTTGGCGAAACCATGCTCTCCATAGGTTCCAAAAGGTGCACTATTTGCTTTATTCCAATATTGAGGAGATTAGTTGATGACCAGTAGCAATCTCATTTGTTTCTTCTGGAATCTAGCAAGATTCCTGGTGTAACACAGCTCTCGGTGGAGGAGCGCACAAAGTTCTGTCAATTCAATTGTGATGGTGATACTACCAGTCGATAGTGAGTTGAAGCAGACTCGGTATCTGATTTCCTTTTCCTTCTTGACTATTCTTAAGCTTGATTTAAGAAACCAATGTCCAAAGCAAGACTGCAACGGGTCAGCTTTGGTACCGTTGCTTGGATAATATTTATCAACCCGATTGACCCTAACACCAACTTGAAGATGACCTGACAAGGAGCGTGGCAAAAAATGGGACCGTTGATGAAGAAGAAAAATTTAATAATATGAGAGAGAGGAAAGGTTTTATATATAGTGCTGTGCAGAAACCTAGAGACTTGGGATCTTATGCAACAAAATGGAGGAAAGAAAGTAATTCAAACAGAAATCATACAATGAAGAAATGATTTAACGGGGTTCAGTTTGAAGCCTATGGCAAGAGAGGTTTCACTATGAGAAAAGAGATTACAATGAACAGTGTGGCAACATGGAAATCGAGAAAACCCTAATATAACCCCAAAATCCTAATTTCCGTGAGTTGGATCTGGACACCAAATCAAGTCAATAATACGGTTCAAAAAAATTCAAAAATGGGTCATATTCGGCTTTTCTTCGAATCGTCATCTGAGTTACATCTCGGGTTGAACATAATATGTTAACCCAACATATAGGCTAGAAATATTCAAGACTAAGAGAAAATGTGTTGTATTAATTGAAGATTCAAAATATTGAATCTTTAATGCAGTGGACCGATCCAATATAAAGTGGACTGATCCAAATTACTTTGAATAAGTCTGGGTCCTCTCAGGAAGCTGACAGATCCAAATATTTGATCGATCCAACTGTGTGCATATAAAAAGAAAGAAAAAAAACGGAAGAACGGTTTAAACGAATTCAAACATTTTTTCTCTCTAATGGATGTTTAATATGTATATAGACACAAGTGGATGTATGATTCATATGGAATGATGTTTTAGATGTCTACAAATACTTCTAAGGCATCCATTTGAAATCTATAAATAAATGGATGATTTGCATGTTAAAGTAATATTAAAATATCTTGGAGAACTACAAAAACTATTTATGTTCTCTCTGTTTTTTCTACAATTATTTTGAGTTTATAAGTGAAAACATTCATTGTTTTCTCTTTGCTATGGATCTTTTAATACTCTGTAGGTCTAAGAAGATCATGTCATTGAATCCTAGGACAATCATTAGAGAGCCCTTTCTGCATCAAAATAGAGAGAAAGAGAATATAGTTAAGGACAATGCCTTTTGTTGTTGTTGTTGTTGTTGTTGTTGTTTTTCATTTGCATACAATTCATTTTAGTCATTTCATTTAATTATTTTATGAAGTAGAATAACTGTTATTAAAGTTTTTGTATTGAGATATTTATTATTTCATATTATTAATTAGTTTATGTAATTCATTATATTGAATCATAGTTTTGATTTCATTGTGTAGCAACAATCTTAATGGTAATCTAGTTGTTAGACAATAGAAATTGTAAAATTCCCTATTCCTGATGTGAGCAAGGCAAAACCAAATAATCTTGGTATCCATGGCAAATTCTTGAGATATAATTGTTCAAAATGAATAATATTAATGTCTTCTCAAATATATATTTTTTAAATAAATAAAAGGGAACGATTGTTAATTTACTACATATGTAATAAGTTTGTGAATTTGATAAGTTGTCTTGTGCTTCCTTGATATTATTATCAAATTGATTTAAAATATATGTCATGCATTCTTAAGATTAAATAAACTATAGATTGAAAATGTGAAAAACTTGAAATTGAACTAAAACATTATAAATGGGGGGGGGGGGGCAATAGTGATTTACAAAGGAAAATGGAGAAGACTAAATAGATGTAAGGAAACAATGGAGCCTACAAAACTGAGTATTTACTTAGTTAAAGGAAACGTATTTGCAATTGTTATTATAATGACAATTATGATTTATAATACATGTGATTGAGTAGGCATCAATCATATCTATAAAGAAAAGATTGTCCTTTTGCAAATTGAATTCCATGTGAAAACATTACGAAAACCCCTTGATTATAAATAGAGTTTATGTCAAAGTCAAATGTGTATACTGGAATATGAAAAAGAAGTCTGCAAACCAAGTGTTTACTTGGTGAAGTAGATATTTTTACAACCATGGTCACTAAAGATAATTTACTTTCTAATACAAAGGATTAAATGGACAATACATGAGAAATTACATATTTTTGTTGAAAGACAAATGGTTGTACCCTCTATAAACAAGTATGGGAAAGAATGTGAATTTGCTTAAAAAAACTATCAAATCTTTCTGATAATGACAAAAGAAAATTCTTCCTAAATCAACTTTGTGGAGATCTTTTACCTAAATATTGTCTTTCATAATAAATCTAGTGTTAGACTATTTGCTTAGTTGATGTTTATCTAGAAAAAAAAATTAATTTTACTTAAAAATATTATTAGTCTTGATTGCAAATAGTTTGATTTTTTGTATATAGTTGATTCATTCTATAGCATGTTAGATTATAACTTGTCAATTTGTTTTGTATAAATTTTTGAAGAAACCATAGATTTTATTTACCTAACCAAAGGAAATAAATGAGAGAAAAATATAATTCTCATTGACTGATAATTAGTTCAGAGTTATCTTTAATATTTTTTTTAGAAACTATTGTATCTAACTATAGAATTGAATCAAACTAAAAGCTAGGATAATCCTTGTGATTTTAAATGATCTACGTATTTTAAAATTATAAAGTATAGTGTCTAACTGAAGTAAGAATGTGGGAACATGTGGAGTAGTAATTTCTCATTATGCATCACCTCCCAATAGGAAATCATATAGTTGAATAGATGTCTTCGCAGATATTAGTACATTCATGTAGTGAATGTGTAGAATTAGGAAATTTCGTACCCAAGGGGAAATGGCTCCTTATAAATTTACTCGGCACATGGGAAGGACCTCTCGCGAACTTGGTTAATGTCCTTTCAAAGAACCTTCGTTTCCATCAGTTCATAAGCAAGCAAGTTAATCTCGATGGCAAAGGAGGTGAGCTATGTATAGATCCTTGGAGACTACAAAAGATATTATTCTTCTCTTTCTAGATTTCACCCAATTCCATAACCATTCTTTTATGATAGCCACAATATGTAAAGGTAATATTGGCTTGATTGATACATATCCTTGAAGTCCAATATACTTTCGGAGGATCCACATCCTACTTCTAAGATATAGATTTACTGTCTGTGATAAAGTCAAATTACTTGCAATGATATGTCCTAAAAGATTGTCATTGGATGACAATTCTAATGTGAGCTCCTTCGGCTTGTATTCTTGTAGTGTGATTAGGAAGCGTAGGGGTTGTTATAGTAAGTCAATGGGTTCAACCACCGGCTTATCTTTCCTGGCCTTAGGTTTCTTTCCTTTCTTCTTTACAACCACTTTCATTCGCAATGGCTACTTCTTATCATGCCTGACGATGTTGTTCTTGACAGGGTTTGTAGTTTCTTTGTTAGATGGAAGTCATCTTTTAGGAGCAACTTTGCTTTCAAAGACAATCCATTCACCCTCATTCTCGGAACTGTTTTCAAGCTTATCATGTGGTAAATAATCTTCGACTTCATTTAATACATCAGTTATGATGACGAAATTGGTAGTGGCATGCTTCTTAGTTTCAACATCGAGCACTATATCAACCTTATCAATCAAGGCCTAAAGCTTGTCCTTGAAGATGAAGCATTCATGAATTGTGTGCCCCAACAAGCAGTGATACTTACAATATTTGAGGTCCTTATCCTTATTTACTTCTTCAAGTCTCTTACAATCTAGTGGGATGATGTCCCCTATCTTAACTATCTGGTAGCACAGACTTTCTAAGTCTCATTTTGGGAACATATACGTCCTTTCCTTTTTATCTTTCATCATTAACAATCTTTTGGGTGCGGGGTTTTCTTTTGTTTCCTCTACCTTTGTCTTTATGACAAGCTTGGTAGGTTGTTTCTTGGTACCGACCACCGTAGATTCCAATTTGTTTATTGTCGATTTACTCCTTTTCCTTTTGTGCTCCATAATCTTTCTTTCGAGATTGTGTGCCTTTGATATCAAGTCATTGAATCCCGCAAAGTTTTGTGGAGTAAGGTTAAGAAATAATTCATAATTTACGTTTCCCAAGAGGATATGAATGAGCTCCGAAGTAGAGAAATCATACTTGCTAAAATATGTAAGGTTCCTCCATCGGTGGATATCATTAGTGACAGGTTCATTTTCAAGTTGCTTTTCATTGACAAGTTTATACAGCCCGGTCTTCTTGTGTGTACTCTAGAATTGATAAACAAACTGCCGCTTCTTTGACTCCTAGTTTAGGATTGAACCGGTTTAAAGGTTTGAATACTAGACAAAATTTACCCCATCTAAAGACTAGACAAATAGTCGAAGCATTAAATCTTCCTAGTTCTGCAATTGTCCATACCTAGATTCGAACTGAGCCACGTATTTCTTTGGGCAAGAAGAACCATTAAATGGTTTGAATTGCGGTTATACAAAATTATGTGGGAATGGCAGATGATCAATGTATGTAGGTTAAGGTTTGGACATTGTATACACCTTGTCCACTTATCTTTCTTTGTGTTTCTTAAACCTTCTTGACATCATAGCTTCCACTTGAGCTATCATTTGAGGATCCATTGTTGATGGCGTAGGCTATGTGTATATATTTTGTTGCAATGCATATGAATTTTAGGTGTAGTTTTTCCTTCTATAAAGCCCTTATGAAGGAGGACCTTGTGGTTGAGGGCCTTCTGGTACAAAAGGATTTGGGTTGCCACCTTAAGAAGGTGTTACCCCTGGCATTGATGATGAAATATATTTTAGTGTGAACTGGGGGAATGCCCCCAACCCTGCCCCTTGTTGGGCTATTGTGAAGGGTCTTGCCCCTTATCCTGTAGATGCATGTTGGTTTAGCAAGAAATTTAGTCATGCCTTAATCTTAGCCATTGTTGCTTCCTGTGTTGCTATAAGGTAGTTACATTCTTCCAATTTATCTAAGAGTTCTTTCTTACTCAAGGGTTCTTCTTTTTGGACACTTAGATACTGATCTTCATTCTCATCATCATGGACGCTTTTACCTTGTGATTCCTAAGGTGATGGCTCTAATGTTTCACTTTGGTTCGGTGGTACACCTTCTTTTTGTGGTGCGGAAGATGTAACATTAGCTGTCAATGTTTCACCAAGGGATAGACCAAGATTAGAGTCATACTAGAATCTTCTTAGTAAAAGCCAAGGTGAGCCTTCAAAGATAGGAAAGTCTTCAGTAGATCATTGTGGGAAAGGTATGTTATGTGCTTCCATCTAAATGCTAGTCATCATTCCATCTTCATTAATAGCTAAGGGGCATGATGTAGACAACCCTAGGCTTCCTTTAGTGGGAACCCCTTTCCTTGCTCTAGTTGTCATGACTATAACCCAGGATGTATATGTTGGTCCAAAAATTATTCCCTTACCAACTTAAGATGTATTGACTATTTGGCCCTTAGTGTGTGAGGATAAAGATGGATCTCTCCTTTGGGGTTGAACCCAAGGTAGAAGGGAATTTATTTTAGATGCCTCCAACTTTTTATTGATTATAGGCATACTTACGGATTTTTTTTCTGTCTTCTTTGTGCAATGTTACTTCTCTACCTCTTGGCATGGGATAAGGTCTATGTATTTGTTCTTGATTCTTTCTCATCATTCATAAATTTTCTTAATGGTGACTAAACAGTGGGTTGTGGGTCCAGAAAAATCAATGGATCGTGATTGGCTCTTGAATCCCAATGAGGTATTGGATCACAATGGGTTTCCAGATCTCTATGACTCCTTAGGTCACGACGAATGGATGGATTGAACAATTGAATGTAGTTGGTCAATAGACCGCGATGAGTTGTTTTATTGCGATGAGACGTTGGCTCGCAATTGATTTGCTACTCATGATGAAGTGATTGCTCGTGATGGTGTTTCAGTCATGATAGTTCCAAACTCACTCATATCAAAAATTTGTTTATCTTTCTTAAGGAGTTTGGTCTAGGTTTCACCACCCACTTCATTTGAATTGGTGACTAATGTGTTTGTTGCTTCCCTTGGGAATTTTGAGCTACATCTCCCTTTGGTTTTCAAGAAACTAGGAGTGAAAAAATAATCTCAATGTTGTTAGTAACATGACTTTTGTTTTCAATAGCCATAATGGACTTAAGGGGCATGGGCATGGTTGCCTTGATGGCATGGGTATGCAAGGCTATCCCTTCTCTAGGAAGGGTGGGTGCAAACCTAGCCGTAGGCTGAGAGGACAAGGCCATGCCTTTTCTAGGAAGGGGATGTGTCAAAGAAACCATAGTAGTGATTGGGCATGGTGGTGAAGAAACCACTTTAGCCCATGTTCATGGTCACATGATATCTCGTGGGATAGTATCAACAATTCCTATGGTTGCAAACTTTCTATCAAGGTTCCTAAAAGGTATCCCACCGAGTGTGCCAAAAATTTGTAATACCAAATTTCATTGTTCTCAATGAAACTTGAAACTAAAAGTATTCAAATTACCCAACCGTATAGGAGCTAATTTATTATTTTATGTGGTGACTTTCACTCCAAATTGTACACAAGAGATTTGTTAATTACTTCCATTTAGCACAACAAACCTCTAATTTTCTAATTGTTACATGAGTTATAAAGAAAGGAAGAATGCATAAAATATTGAAGATTTTTTGATATCTTGAATCAAAATATACAAATAAAAATTCTTCTTCTCCTCTCTTCTACAGTCCTTCTCAACTTACCTAACCATAGCCTTGGATTCGCATCCTTGAGCTTATGTCTTCTCCTTTGGAATATGCAGTGGTATAGTGGGTGTGTCTTCTTCCTTAGAGCAGAGTAGTAGGAACTTGAAATAACTTGACAAAGTAGAAGAATTAAATGAGAGAGAGAGAGAGCTATAGAACCTTCCTTGGACATGTAAGACAAAATAATAATATAAAAGCTTGTTACTTGTATAGGGAGCTTGGTATTTATAGAAATACATCACACTTCGAATCCATCTAGGAGTCTGAGTTGTTGCATGCTTTTAGCCTTGATTGTTGCTTGTGTTTCCTTCTTTATGAGGAATCTTGTTGATGTGGTGATCTTCCATTGGTTATTGAAGAGCTTCATGCGCCTAGAGAGTCCCTAGCTGTGTGAGTTTCTAACTGTTGCTCTTATACAGTCCCTTAATTTATGGGATTTGATGAGATAGAGGAGTTTTATTGCAGTAGGATTCCTTATTGGACTAGGATTCTAATCTTTTACAACCTGTATGAATTGAAGAGACCTATGTGAGTATAACTCCTTCCATTAGATTCCTAGACATGTTAGGAGTCTAAAACACCATTAATCATGATTCTTTGGGATTTGTGCCACAAATTATAAGGCATTTGGGACTTTGGCCTTTGTTC
>JAOXJP010134433.1:0-13512 GCA_025762735.1 Platanus orientalis | reverse complement strand
GTGTTGGCGGGTCAGGTTCTTCTGGTGTCAAGGTACGGGTATAAAACTATTTGGCTCAACCCTAACCCAACCCATTTATTAATTGTGTCAAAGTGGGTCGACCAGTTTTAATACGAAACACATTTAGGGTCAACCCTAACCCGCTTATTTTCGTGTTGGGTCATGTCAGGTTCACAGGTTATATGGTAATTTATCTTGGCGAGTCGGGTTAGTCAGGTTCGTGTCATGTCAAGGTAAGGGTGTAAGACCATTTGGCTCAACCCTAACCTGACCCGTTTATTAACTGTGTCAAAGTGGGTTGACCTATTTTGACCTAAAACATGTTTAGGGTCAACCCTAACCTGCTTATTTTCGGGTTGGGTCGTGTCGGGTTCGTGGGTCGTGTCAAACATTGCCACCCCTAATCACAATGCACTGTAATTAAGCCCTGTCTCAGACCAAGCTCGCTAAGCAAGCCTCTTAACCATATAGCCTCCTTCACTACTTTTGTTATCGCCATATACTCAGCCTCAGTAGTAGATAAAGCAACTGTACTCTATAATGTTGCTTTTCAAGTAACTGTGTAACTAGATAAAGTGAATACATATCATGTCAAAGATCTCCTCATATCATGATCACTTGCATAGTCTAAATCTATAAACCTAATTGTGCAACCATCTAAACCACCTATTTTATCAAACATCAAGCCAACATCTGTAGTGCCTCTAAGATATCGAAGTATCCACTTCATTACTTGCCAATGTGCATTTTCTGGATCACCCATATATTTACTAACAACACTAACAACATATAAAATATCAGGACGGGTACAGACTATACCATACATGAGACTCCCAACTGCACTAGCATAAAAAATATGAGACATGTACTCCCTCTCTTGCTCTGTTTGTGGTGACAACTCTATTGAAAGCTTGAAGTGATTAGCCAATGGAGTGCTTATCCTACATCCTAAAATGCTTAAGTACTCTCTTAAAATAATTTTTCTAAGATAAGTACAACTTTTCTTCTTCTTTATCCCTGCGTATCTTTATACCCAAAATCTTCTTTGCTGCCCTCAAATCTTTCATATCAAATTCACCACTAAGTTGAGCTTTTATCTTGTTGATTTCAAACATGTCTTTACCAGTAATAAGCATGTCATCAGCATAGATAAGCAAGTACACAAAAGAGCCATCTAGAAGCCGTTTAAAGTAAACACAACTATTATATTGGTTCCTCAAAAAATCATGCTCAAGCATAAAAGCATCAAACCTCTTATACCATTGCCTTGGAGACTGCTTCAGTCCATATAAAAACCTTTTCAATAGGCATACATGATTTTCCTTTTTAGGAATCACAAACCCCTTTAGCTACTACATGTAAATTTGCTCTTCAAGCTCACCATGCAAGAAAGTTGTTTTGACATCAAGTTTCTCTAACTCCAAGTCAAACATAACAACCATAGTAAATATTACACGAATAGAACTACATTTCACTACAGGTGAGAAAACTTCATTAAAATCCACACCCTCATTTTGTCCATTGCCTTTTATAACCAAATGTGCTTTGTATTTTATACTGTCAACACCAAATGTCCCTTCCTTCTTCTTATAGACCCATTTATAGCCTATGATCTTCTTCTTGACTGGTGGTTTAACTAATTTTCAGGTTTGATTTCTATAGAGAGACTCCAACTCTTCATTCATAGCAACCACCCAATGCATAAATTCGCTATTTGTAACAACTTTATGGTATGTAGAAGGCTTCATGCATTCAACATCCTTTTTTACAACATTCAATGTAAAAGCAATTAACTTTGCATAGCTGTTATACTTCTTTGGTGGTTTAATATCTCTCATTTATCTCCCAATAGCAACACTGTATTATGGTTCCTCCTGTACAGCCTATTCACTAGAATGTTGCTCCTCATCCTCTATGGGTTGAATGGAAGTGCTTTTCTGCACCTTTCCAAAAATATTAAACTCAAGCTCCACCTACTTTGTGATACCCTACTTTATCCCTGCATCAACAACCTCCTTTTTTTGATTTAGCATAAAATATTCATAAAAAATAACATCCCTACTAAAAATGAATTTAGGTGACTTAGGATCAGTGCACCACAACCTGTATCCCTTTACACCAGATGTATAACCAAGAAAAATACACTTCTTTGCTTTAAGTTCTAGCTTATCTTCATTAACATGGGCATAAGTTGAACATCCTAAAGCGTAAACTAGAATAATTTACAAGAGTGCCAGATTATACCTCATGAAGTGTCTTGCACTCAATAGCTGACAAGCTGTGGTAACTGCTTTTGCCAAGAAAGAACTCTTTTCCTAGCCTAGAATTAGAGAGCATGCAACGAGCTCTCTCAAGTAATATTTTTTTCATCATTCTGTCACCCCGTTCTACTACGTATGCCTAAATGTGCGGTGTCTTACAATCCCCTCATTCATACAAAACTCAATGAACTCTTTTAAACAAAATTCTAGCCTATTGTCTATTTTCAGTCTCTTGATCTTCTTGCCTATTTATTTCTCAATCATGGTCTTCCACTGCTTGAAATTGAGAAACACTTCATCTTTTTATTTTAAAATGAACACCCAGACCTTTCTAGAGAAGTCATCTATAAAGGTCAACATGTAAAGAGAACCACCATTTAAAACAACTCGAGATGGGCCCAAAACATCCAAATGAATATAATCCAATGTTCATTTTATCCTGTGAACAACAGTATTGAACTTCACTCTGCGTTGTTTCCCAAATATGCAGTCCTCACAAAAGTCCAACTTCACTATCTTCTGACCACCAAACAAGCTTTGCTTGCTCAACACAGTCATCCCCCTCTCACTCATATGCCCAAGCTGCACATGCCAAAGGCAAGTAGTGTCTGAATCAGTATCTGTAGATGATGAAATTGTTGCTACCCCTGAAACTATATTGCCCTGTAACATAAATAAATTCTCATTTTTCTGCCCTCTCATCATCGCCAATGCACCCCTTGTCACTCTTATGACTCCACCTTCAATGGTAAACTTACATCCAATAGAATCAAGAGCGCCTAATGAGATTAGGTTCTTCTTTAGGTCTGGTATATGTCAGATGTCTGTCAAGGTCCTAACAATGTCATCATGCATCCTAATCTGAATTGTCCCAACTCCTACAGTCTTACAGGTCATGTTGTTTCCCATCAAGATTATACCGCCGTTCACCTCCTTATACATTGTAAACCAACTTCGATTTGGGCACATGTGAAATGAACAACCTGAATAAAGTATCCACTCCTCATCAGTACACATACTATAATGATAAATAACAAGGACATTCTTAGAACCATCAGAACTGTCTTCTGCTATACCTATAACTTCTTTCCCCTTCTTCTCCTTGAGCTTTGGGCAATCTTTGCGAAAGTGTCCAGGCTTATGGCAATAATGACACTTATAATTCTTTGATCTAGATTTTTCCCTTTTAAATGAACTTCTTTCATTCGTCATTCCTCTAGCCACCAACCCTTTAGTCTAGCTATTACCTTCTTCTGTAAACAATTTCTTTCTCAATTCTTTGGAATGCAATGATGCTTTGACATCTTCTATAGAAATCGAATCATTCCTATAAAGTAGGGTAGTAATGAAGTGCTCATAAGATGAGGGTAGAGAACACAACAGAATTAAAGTCTGATCCTCATCATCCACTTTTCCATCTATATTTTTTAAATCCATAATAATTTTATTGAATTCATCCAGATGAGTTTTCAGTGACATACTTTCTCTCATCCTCAACGTATAAAGACATTGTTTGAAATACAACCTATTCGTGAGAGATTTCATCATGTACAAACTCTTTAATCGAAACCATAATCTAGCCGCCGTCATCTCATCAACAACCTCTCGCAGAATTTCATCATACAGGCACAATTGAATCGCACTAAGTGCCTTGATGTCAAGTTTTTCTAGTTCGTATTCCTTCATCATCGTTGGTAATTTTTCCTTCCCTAATAGTGTCTTGTACAGTCCCTGTTGTGCCAACAACATGCGCATCTTAACGTGTCAGAGACTAAAACTGTTCTACCCATCGAACTTCTCAACTTCATACTTTGCTCCCATTACAACGATCAACCAAGTTTTGATACCAGTTTGTTATGTGGAAACCTAGATCTGTGATCGTATGCAACAAACAAAAAGAGAGAAAATAAAGCAGAAAACAATCACACAACAAGAGCAAGATGATTTACGTGGTTCAGCTTGAAGCTTACATCCATGGGCGAAAACGAAGAAGAGCTTTCACTATAATCGAAGAACATAGATTACAATGAACAGTGTCGGCCGGTATGGAACCGAGAAACCCCAAATATAAACCCCTAAAACTCTAAACCCTATCTTCGCATTGCTCACCTATGCCCATTTTTGGGTCATATTCAAGTTTTTTGGGTTATCATTTTGGGTTATATCTCGAGTTGACTACAAGACATAAACCCAACAATATCTGACAGCCCCTAGGTTGAAGATCATGACACATGAAAGCATTACAGTTTCATAATACCTACCCCTCTCTCTCTCTCACACACACACACACACAAACTCCCTCTCTCTCTAACAAAAACAGAAACGTAAACTTGAGAAGGCAGTCATCAACGAGAGCGCAAAGGGAAGTGTGCAAAGACGGTAGAAATAAGAAGACGCATGTCCACAGTTGATTTAGGATGCATTCAATTCATTATACATGCATTTATTAATACTACTTACGACATCACCTAGGATGCCATCTTTATTTAGTTCATCATAATTCATACGTGCGTTATACATAAAACAAACGGGTTTAGCACTTGATGAAAATACTCTTCCAGCCAAATTGTTTGCACCCCTTAGCATTAGAGCTGAACTGGCTGTGTGCGGACCCCTTGCATCCGGCCTGGCTGTAAAGTGCTGCAGCCTGTCCAGTGAAGACGAACCCAAAGCCACCGTTCAGGTTTATAGCAGAGCATCCACATTGGCTGTATCGCTCGGCACGGTTGCTGCACCCTGGACCCTCCCACGCTGTAAAAGTGCTCGCATTTGTGAGGTCCATCATGGTCGCTACGAGCATCATGACGACCACAACACAAAGAAACTTGTTAGGAGCCATGGCAAGGATGTTAACCGAGAAATAATCTGAATTCTCTTAATCCAAATCCCTTGGGGCTTCTAGGATGGAAGCTCTGAGTTGGGTAGTGAAAAGCACCATTTCTCTATTTATGGCCAGAGAGGGGGGAGGAAATGGCCTCACATGTCCACAATAGTCTTTCAAGTCATAATGAAAGAAGAATCTGAAGAGCTGTTGTAATTGGACTTGAGTTTCAAGAGAAAATAAGCGGACTTCTTAGGTCGTCTCCTACTTTTGAACTTTCATTTTACAGGCTTTTAATCTTGATGGCTGGGAATCTTCGAATTTTCTAGATTTTAGATTATGAACATCTAACATCATTAAAAAGTTGAATCTGTTTAGCATGTGTCGATCCAAAATATCACCGAGATGTTTGATGATGCAATGCCCTAACATTTTAACATTTCTAGTGGTATGTATTATCGATTAAAATCAATAGATGACGATCACATCCACTCGAGGAAGTTGTTTTCTCATTCATCGACTGTCACGCGTTGAATCGCACAAATTTCATTAAGTTCTCACTACAAGTCTTTGAGGGTCCACCAGCGCTTTGCCAATGCTTTTGTTTTTTTCCCCATTTCACTTTTATTTTTTGACTAGGGATTTGATCCTCAAACCTTCCTTAAAAAATTAAAAAAAAAAAAAAGGAAAAGATCAGGTGAAGCAAGGTTTCCGCAAGCAATCTTGCTTGAGCTGCCATGTAGAACAAATAAAAGAAAGAAATCAAATCCAAGGTATAGCTTAGATTTTTGCCCGCTTCCTTTTTATACTATATGACAACTCAAGCAAGATACTTACGCATGCTTGTGGAAACTTTGCTTGAACTGATCTTTTGCCAAAAAAAGGGATCCCGCAGCCACCCTAACATAGGTGTTGGCCTCCTTGCCAAGACTTTTGCGAAGCTAAACCTACGATTTTTCTTTTTTTTCTTTCTTTCTTTCTTTTTCTTTTTTGGAGCAGATGTTCTACCCCCAATTTTCTACTCCCCCATGTTCCCAAACACAAAGGCTGGGACGTATACCGTTAAAACCATAAAAACGGTTCTCCAAAAAAATAAAAACAAAAACCATCAGTTGCCAGCCTTTGTGTCTATGTGCATGGAGTAGAACATTTGCACCCTTTTTTGGTTGTAAGGATACTATGACAGTACTCTTCCTTACTAACAGAACTGCTTTTAGAGAGAAATTTCAACCGACAAATAATCTGCTCCTTTCTCTTAAGCCCCTGTATTATCCAGCTTGATGTAGGAGAAGACACATAGCATGAAAAATGGGTAAAATAGGGATTCAAGAATAAAAATTTTAAAACCCTAAAATACCCTCCCCCCTCCCTTATTCCATATATGAAAGTTGCTGCTCTCTCTCCTCTCACACAACGACCAAATCTTAGGTTTAATGGGTTCTTCTGTTGCACAGACGTACATCGTGTCAAGTGCAGCATACTACCTCTCCACCTACTCTGGTTCTCATTTCACCATCACCTACACCAATGTCCATTTCCAGCATCACAGCCTCTACTCCATCACTGACAATTAATTAATTAATATTGCACTGGTGGCAGTGTTAATGCTAATAACAGGGCCAGAAGCAACACCCCTGTGAGAACGTCCAATTGCACCAATGAAGAAGTAGATGCTATCCCAATTCAGTGTGAAAGGCTCATCTGGAGCTTCTCTTGGAAGGTTGCCAGGTCTTTTTATAACAATGGAAAGAGCAACAATTCATGTGGCCATAGTAGCAGCAGAAGCATTAAGTACTTGGGTTCTAGGAGAAGCTACGATTTCATACAAGAAAAGCGACAGTGATGTTGATGCTGAGGCAGAGGACGAGGACAAGAAACAACCATTCTAGTCCTTCTCACAGGAGAACCCGCAACAACAGAATAGAACTGATTTGGAAGATTTGGATTCAAGAGATACATGATGGTAGATTTGATGGGATTAGATCATATTGGATTAGATTTGCATAATAAAGATTGGAAAGATTTATTTTATTTTGTTCGCTCCACGTCTCAGTTGGCAGACATTTCACCAAAGGCTTACCATGTAACATATTTCTTTGCCTTCAGTCCAAAATGATGTTAGTTCCAACCTATAGTTTGTGGAGGAGTAATAGAACAACATATTTGGAAGGGTTGGATTAAAGAGATATGTGATGACAGGTTTGATGAGATTAAATTGTAGAATCCACCAACAATCCCTCCCTCACAATGAGGCTCCCATGACTCGATCTAGTGACCCTAGCTTTGATACCAATTGTCAGACCTTGAACCACAAATCTACCTAAAACCAATTAGTGATAAGAGAAGGCAATCTCAATTTTTTTTACGGCATTCAAAACCACAACCGCAAACATATTTCTACAGCGCTCACAAGGAGCGGCATTGTGGAATCCACCAACAATGAGAAAGGAGAATTTGGGTTTTGGATTGTTGGGGCTTAAGGGAAGAAGACAACGACAAGGGAAAGAAGACAAAGGGTACTTTTGGGTTTTTTTTTAAATATTTTACTATATGCCTATAGAAACGTAGGGGGTGGTCATGATTAACCACACCCAAAACGCATTATCTCTTAGGGGAAGGACTCTTGAAAAAATAAATTATATGAGAAATAATGATAACTGAAAAAACTCGCAACTCTTCATGAAGAGTCCTCTTGGAATATACAACTCCTTGTAAAGAGTTGAGTGAACCAATACAACCTTATTCATTCTCTCTCATGAAAAGTTGTGTATGTAAAGAAAGAATTGTATTGGTTTTAACCAACACAACCTACATTTATGGGTGTCATATACCAAAGGTTATCTAAATAATGATGTGTCTTTTCTTTCACACCATTTGGATAAGTATGAATATAAGACGGATATCACCGTATCCTACATCAAATTGGATGAGAATTTTTTTTTAATTTTTATCTCCTTTCATTCTTATCTTAAACTATTATATAATTGTCTAAAGGTGTGTGAGTGATGCCTAATCTCACAATATCTCAATACAACCATATCTAAAAATGGTTAATTTGTTTAACCTAAATCAAACCCAACCCATTAAACTGATTGTCAAGGGTATAAAGATAACCCATTCTTGTTTTTATCTTATTAGTTAATGAACTTTGTGAGCCCAATAGTGGTATCAAAGCAAGGTTATCTAGATTCTTGATCAAATGATTTAAAGAATTGTTATTTGATAAGAACTTGATATGGTGTGTTAAACTGTATTTTTGACTAATTTTTATACAAATTGGAGTTTTTATCAAGTGAATGAATATTCATAAAGATATTGATATCTCTCATTACAGTGACACTTGTAGCCGAACCAATGACAAAGGATTAGTGGATAGATTTTGGAGCAACTCGACATGTAGTCAAGTACAAAGATCAGTTTGTGGACTTTAAAGATATTAAGATGCAAAACTTAAAATTTATATTGGCAATAATTCTTATTGTAACGTGTTAGGACAAGGAAATCTGAAATTTTAGTTGGAAATGTCAAATTTTATTTTATCTAATATTTTATATGCACCGAGTATTAGAAGAATCTCATTTCTGAATTAGAATTAGACAAGAAAGGCTACATAATTAGGTTCAAGTCTAGTTATGTAATAATAAAGTTTAAACATGGTCATAAGATGGTATGTATTGAATAATGATCAATAAAATGGAAAAATATTCTTATGTGTATGCTTTAGTTAATTCTATTGATTCTTATGTACAACACCCATCCTTGGGACATATAAATAATGACAAAATGTAAATAATTAATTAGAATTGGTTAATACCTAATTTAAAATAAATAGACTTTGAAGTTTGTACCTCTTGTTTACAAGGGAAGATGACAAAAAATCTATATGTTAAACATTGAAAATCATCCGAGTTATTAGAAATAATACACTAAGATATTTGTGGTCCCTGAAGAATCAAAACACATAGAGGAATGGAATATTTTATTACCTTGATTAATGATTATTCAAGATATGGATATATATACCTCCTACAGCATGAGTCGAAAGCCTTGGATACTTTTAAGGAATTTAAGAATGAAGTAGAAACCAAATTAAGTAATCCTTAAATTATGATAGATGTGGAGAATATACCCTTAAGGCTTTTGACAATTTTTGCAACAAAAATGATTAAACACCATACTATATACATTGCAACATAATGGAATTACATAAAAAAGAAGCAATACCTTGATGGATATGACAAGGTCAATGTTTTCTCATCCAAGACTCTCTTTAGTATTTTGAGGTAAAGTTTTGAGAACAACTATCTATGTATTGAATAGAGTGACTACAAAGAGTAAGTTACTAATCTCTTACGAACTTTGGACTAATAGAAAACCAAATCTATCAAATTTGATAATCTAGAGCTGTAAAGCTTATGTTTTAATACCAAAGTCTCTTAGAGATAAGTTAAGCAGTCAAACTTATGAGTGTAGATTCATTGGTTACCCTGACAATTAATATGTTATAAATTCTATCATGAGTAAAGGGGCTTATAGAAAGCATATATGCTACATCCATAGAAGAAGTTAAACTCATTAGTGATCTTAAGAAGATCTTATTAATAGATGAACATGAGTGTTAGAGAATTGTAATGGAAATAAATTAGAACAAACCTATTAGTAAAAGTACTATTATACCAATTGAACCAAAAGGATATCCTATGATTAGTGGGAGGAAAAGGTCTAAAAAACCTTCATCCATGTTTTAAAACCATTATAATTTAATGGTAAAGGAAGATGATTATGTAAAAGATGATATCATCAATGATCCTAGGACATGCATATAAAGAAGCAATGAATCTAAAGGACTTAGTTGAATGGATGAAAGCTATGGAAGATGAGATAGCCTCCATAAAAAAAGAATAATGTTTGAGACTTTTCAGATCTTCCGAATGACCAAAAGAAAATAGGATATAAACGAATACTTAAGAAAAAAAGTAAAAAATTGATGGTACATTAGACAAGTACAAGGCTAGGTTGGTAGCAAAGGGTTTTATCCAATAACCTGAGATAAACTTTGAAAACACATATTTACCACTAGCCAAGTTTGTATCAATTAGAATTGTAATAGTTATAGTTGCGTATATGGATCTGGAATTGTACTAGATAGATGTAAAAATGACATTCCTTAATAGAGAATTAAAAGAATACATTTATATGTAGCAACCAGGATGCTTTAAAATTTAAGGACAGGATGACAAAGTTTATCGATTAAATAAGTCCTTGTATGGACTTAAAACAATCATCAATAAAAATGGTATTTAACCTTCCACAAGGCTTTTCTAAAATTAGGATGTGAAATGAATATATTTGACCACTTTGTATATGAGTAGAAGAAAGATGATAAGATAACAACATTATCATTGTATGTGGATAATATATTATTGGCGGTAAATGATTTGGATATGATTAATAAGACCAAATCATACTTGGAATCTTGGTTAAAGATGAAAGACATGGGTGAAGCATCTTTTGTACTATGTATTAAGATATCTAGATATCAAGGCTCGAAGATGTTATGTATAGATCAAGAAATGTATTTTGAGAAGATCTTTAAGAGATTTGAAATAGAATGGTGTAAATTTGTTACTACACCTATTGTCAAGGGAAAAAAAAACTGAACAAATCAATGTGTCTACAGAATGATCAGGAAAAGGATAGAACAAGTAAAGTTCTATATGCCCAAGTTATGAATAGTTTGATATAGATGATGATTTGTACCAGGTCTAATATTTGTTATAAAGTTGGATTAGTAAGTTGATTTCTATCTAATCTAAGAAAGGCACATTGGGAAGTAGTTAAGAGGATAATGTGATACTTGAAATGAACCAAGTATTATAAGCTAGGTTTTGGATCTAACAAACTCGACATTATTGGGTTCTTTGATGCAGTTTTTGTAGGTGATCCAAATGAAAAGAAGTCTACTAGTGGTCATGTATTCCTCTTTAGGGGAGGAGCGGTTTCTTAGTCTAATAAGAAACAAACGTGTGTTGCTATGTATACCATGGAGTTAGAATTTATTATGTAGTGTGGAGACAACATATATTGTTTGGATTATATGTTTTATGAAGGATTTGAAACTAGGTTTAGTAAATTACACAATCAATGTGTTTTGTGATAACAAGTCTTCTATCTGTATAATAAAAAGTAAAGTTAATAACTCAAAGGCAAAACACCTTGATGTATATTATCACTATTTAATAAATATAGTTGAAAGAGGTAAAATTAAAGTCGACTATGTCACCTCTAAAGAGATGATAACCAATCCCATGACCAAGGGATTGCCTCTAGAGAGATTCAAAGAGAATGTAGCCAAAATGATTATGGTTGGCCAAAAGGACATCCAAGGTGTTAGGGGCTATATGAGAAGCATTACTAGAGGGCTCTCGAAGGTGCCTGAGAAGAATAGTAAATGCATGATCAGTTCGAATTATTATAAGAATGTATACTAGATATTTAAAACTAAAAAAATAACTTAATGAAAAAAAACTGAATGTGGTTAGAAGTGGTTAGGTACACTAACGAGATATGGATACCGGCTCAGGTCCTCGCATGCGAAGTCTACACAAAAAGTTGAAGGAAAATGGATAGAGGTCTAAAACCTGTAGTGCAATCACCAAGTGGTGGTGACAAGTAAGTTGACATTGTCATGGTTAGGGAAGGCCTTGCTCTTGGATTAAAACATAGGGAGTACTTGATAAAAAAGAAGGCTTTACTTCACAAGAAGTTGGAAGTGTAGGGAGTAGTTTTTATTTTTCGTATGTTTGTAATCTGAAATAGGAATGTAGGCTGAAGTTGTCGTTTATGATACTGAATCTGAGACCTTAGCTTGAGAGATGTCAATACGATACCAATCTTAAGTGATTGAAGTCGTCAGGGAGTACATTCAGTCTAATAAAGTTTGTATGGGTATTTAACATGATCCATTTAACAACAATGACGATTTACTAAAGACAATGGATCACATTATCCAAATGGTCAATCCTACTAATTTCTTGGTATAATGAAAAGGAGAAGAGATGTGTTCAATCATACCTAAGTGAGAGATGTAGAAACATATGGGATGGTCATGATTGACCACACCCAAAATGAAGTATCCCTTGGAGAAAGGACTCTTGAAAAAATAAATCACATGAGAAGTAGTGATAGTTGTGAAACATCATAACTCCTCATAAAGAGCCCTTAGAATATGCAACTCCTTGAGAAGAGTTATATTAACCAATATAACCTTATCCATTATTTCTCTCATGAAGAGTTGTGTATATAAGGAAATAGTTGTGTTGGTTTTTCAACCAAAACAACCCTACATTTATTGGTATCACATATACCAAGGGTTATCTAGATAAAAATGTGCATTTTCCCTTACACCCTTTGAATAAGTTTAAATAAAGGAGCGGTATGACCGTTACCCACATCGAATTGGATGAGAATTCCTTCATAATTTATCTTTTTTCTTATTCTTGTCTTAAACACATATATACTTGTCCAAAGGTGTGTGAGTGATACCTAATCTCATGACATCTCACTACAACATTATCTAGGAACAGTTTGTTTAAACTGAACCAAACCTAACCCATTAAACCAATTATCAAAGGTATAAAGGCAATTCCTTTTTGTTTTTATTTTATTGGTTGATGATCTTTGTGGGCCCGACAATGTCATCAATAGTTTAGGGCTTATAAAATTGGAAGGCAACAAGAAAGAATCAAATTATTTGCATTTCAACCAACCATAAAGCAAATTCTCTAGAACAGGCTTAAAATACATTAAACAGAAACTTTCATCAAAGAACAACATGTGGCTAACTGTGGAGCCACTGTTTTGTCTACAATGTGATGTGTATTAAAATTCCCACTGAATATTGAAATTTCAATTTATTTGTATAAATGTACTATTTTGAAAACAGTTTCCCTTTAATGTATTTTAAGCTTGTTGAAGAGGATTTGTCAAAGACCGAGTTCTCTAGGCACAAGAGTGTACAATACATTGGGCACAATGTGTTTTGACTAGATATCTAACCTGTTTTGGCCGATACGTCTTGTTCACTAAATGACAATGCACAAGCACCGTACTCAATTGTGCCGTAGAGAATCCACAAACATGTCATCATGCACATGTGTGAGATATGCATATTCAAGTCTAACCGTTCAACCAGTGTAACTTCAATTAATATATATAAGAAGACCTTAAAAGGGATGAAGTAGACTTGAAAACCTAGCAGCCTCACTAATTAATCGACACACCCATTATTCTGAAGCTAATGATTTACCATTTTTTTCTCTTTTGGTAAATGAATTAAGGAATTACTTTGATGAATGGTTTATAGGGGAAAGGTGGTTTTTGTCTGTTTGAGTTATGATGATTGATGTTGGAACTTTATAAGGGTCTGAT
>JAOXJP010134422.1:0-13513 GCA_025762735.1 Platanus orientalis | reverse complement strand
TGACGGTTCTCCCAACCTTCATAAATGGTTGTTTCCTATATTTAATGATTCTTAAGTGTGAATTAGTGTTTATTTTATCTAATCCTGAAGTTTCAAATCAAAATTTCTTCATTTGATTAGCTTTTCTCTCATTTCTCATTGTCTCTCGGTTTCGTATGCAGTCTCTTTGCGATAAGTTGCGAGACGCGAGACGTCTCCGTCTCTCCAAGCCATGATACAAGTCGCGATAACAAGATTTTAAACCTTGATTAAAACATCCAATAAAGAACCTTTAGATTTCTGAAATTTCATGTTTTTTTATATCAAATTAACTCAGTATGTCAGAATTCACCTTTAAATTTTGAGGATTTTCTTATGCGTAACCAGGGGTCTTTTGGTAATTTCAGGTTTCTGCCCAGAGTTTCCAGAATTGCCCTTCTGGGTTTATTCTCCCTCTTTTCTTCCCCTCTTATGATTTCAAGACTTCTTTCTCTACTCGATTCTTTTCTTCTATTCTTGAACTTTCTTAACAATTATTGTTACTTGGGTGTATTAAAAGTTCAATTCTTGGTTATTTAAATTGTGCTCCTGCTTCCGCTACTTTAATCGGGGTTTACTTGAGACTCGTGGCTTTCATCCTATATCACTACACCTTCTACTAAGGGCTGTAGTGCTCCTAGTGGCAATCAAATCAAGAGCTACAACACTCCAATCACTACAATGAAGCTGATAGTACCAACTTCTTGTGATGCTCACAATTAGCCAAATTGACCATTATAGGCATAGAAAAATGGAAGATGTTTTACAGAGGCGACTAAAGCCCCTAAGGCAAGGGATCCTACCTATTTCAAGTAAGAGGTAGAAAACACGTTAGTGATGTCATAATTGATCCATTTTATGGAACCAAGTATCAGCAGCACCTACTTAATCCTGACCACAGCAAAAGACATTTTGATGCAGGACAAGAGAGAAGATACGAAAAATTGATGTAGAATAATTTTCCAAAGCCTCAAATAATTTAAATTAAGGATGCGGAAGGAAAGAAATCAAGAATAGAATTTAGAAACAAACAAGTAGCCACATAATTTAAGAATCAAAAAATAAAATCATAGAAAGGATGTAAAGAGGATTTAGAACAGAAAAAGAGGAGAAAGTAGAAAAAAACAACCCAAAAGGGTATTTTTGTAATTTTAGACAGAAAATCCAAAAATTACCAAAATGCCCCTTTGATGCATCAGAAAATTCTGAAATTTTTATAGTCATTTCTGACGTGTGACAGGGTTCTATAGTTAAAATTTCATGAAATTCTTATAAGATTTGATGGGTCAAATAAAAAAAAATTCAGAAAAGTGAAGGTGCTTTAATGGAGGTTTCAAGAGAAGAAGAAAAAAAAAATGATGATGACAGAAATAATGAGAAGATAATAGTTTAGAAAGAAAGAAAAAGTTATGAAAAAATTAAGAGATAAAGCAAAAGAATAGAAATATACCTTGAAGGAGAAAAGGGAGCTTGTGGCTACACCTATAGAAGAAGAAGAAGAAAAAGAAAAAGGGGAGCTATGAGTGGCATCAACCCTTGGAGAAGGAGAACATGGCTACAGCCACACCTTGGGAACACCCAAATATTCAAAAACAAATTTATTCTTCACTACTAAATTATGGGGGAGGGGTTGCTTTTAAATATGCTTACAACTTTAAGAAATTGGAAATTTGTCAAAATTAAAAACTTCCTAAAATTCTAAATTTGCTAGCCAAGTTTTCTAAAAATATGACTTTCTAAAAACTTATTTTCCAAAAAATTAAAATTCAAAACTTCCTAAAAAACATTATTCCTGTTTTTAGTGACCACCTCTTAGTAATTTGGTCATAACTTTCCCAAATCACCTTGGATTTGCACAATCTTGGTCTCATTAGAAAGATAACTAAATAACCTATCTAATTACACCAAAATCAAGCTAACAGTCAAGTTTTGACATTTGAAAAAGTGGGCTGAACATAAAAAACGGGATTATAACTAAAAACCCAAAAAAACCAAACTAAACATGGCACTATTGGCCTTATTACAACATAACTCATTCCTAACTAATTCTAATCAACTCTATATAATATGTGCATCTAAACCTTGCCCTCTTATGTGGGGGTACATACATAAGTCTTGCTTGATTGTCCACATCATTCAAGCACCCATATTCTCCTATCAAGTTCAGAATTAGAAGTTAACACATCCATCAGTAAATGAAAGAGACTAGCTACAAGATCAACTTTCCATTCATAAAGGCCTCTTGTAAAGCTCAAGTTCCAAGAGATGCCAGAATGAGAAGAAGAGAACTATTAGAATTCGAGGCATCTTGATGAGATGAGATACGGAATAATCTTGAGAAGGACTCTGATAAGGGATGCTCCCCCCACCAAAGATCCCTCTAGAACTGAATCTGTTGATCATTTCCTACAACAAATCTAGTGTGAGGAACAAATAAGGGGGCAACTTGAGTATTTTTTTTTTCCAATGAGACAAAGGGGGAATATTTGATAATACATTGCGGTCCCATTCATTTGAATCCAATCTATACCTGTTGCAAACAATAAATTGCCATAAGCTCCCACTTTTAGTCGCAAACTTCCACAACCATTTACCCAACAAAGCCGCATTCCTTCCAATTAATCTTCCAGTCCCTAAACCCCCTTCCGCTTTTGGTTTGCCTACATTTCACTTAATGAGATGATCCTTGTGAATTGTGATCGCTTCCTTTTTCCCATAGAAAGTTCCTCTGATATTACTCAATTTTCTCTGCAAACTTGCACGCATTCAAAAC
Source organism: Platanus orientalis (assembly GCA_025762735.1). Taxonomy (NCBI): domain Eukaryota; kingdom Viridiplantae; phylum Streptophyta; class Magnoliopsida; order Proteales; family Platanaceae; genus Platanus; species Platanus orientalis. The sequence goes on along the minus strand of JAOXJP010134422.1, from coordinate 10,722 downwards.
AAAGACATATATAGAGCTAGGTAACAGCATCCCCTCTTTCCCATTCAACCAAGCAATAAATGTTGTTACAAAAAAAGATTAAACAATTCCATTTCCCATGCTAACTCCCATCTAAAATACTAATTTCCTAGACTAGCATTAAATGCAACTACTATTCCCTAAGATACTATGAAAGAAACTAAAAATGCAATAAAATCCTAGAACACTTTAAGGACTCACCATCAAACCCCACTAAAGGCATGTGAAGAGTTTTCTAATGGGTTGATCCATGACTCAAAATTTGGTCTACTTGAGCCACCCATACGCCCAAAAGAACTTGACCCTTGGTTGGACCAACTAACTCATGTCCAATGCTTGGGCTTCTTCTTTTGGCTGAATCGTTTTCTTTGTTCTTCTTTCATAATAAAAAATTTTACCATGACAAAATATTTGCTGTATAACAAGAAAACCTCCATATAGCTCTATTTTTGTTGAAATTTGTTATCATGTTCTCATCTGATATATTTTTTATTTATCCTAGGTTATTCATTGTACTGAAGACATGATTTCCTGTTCGCTTTGGGAAGCAATGCATACACAGCAGTCCAATTTGGAAGCAGTTAAGGTTAAAGTTTTTACCTTATAAGTGGCTTTCACTCCCTAGTTAACTATCTATTTTATATTTCATCTGCATTATTCCTTTCCTTAACAAGTCTATATGAATTCTAATGTTTGTCTGTTTAGATTTTTCTTCTTTTTTCTTTCTTCCGTCCATCTGTCTTTATCTTATTTTATTTTAATATAATGCAAACATGTGGTTGGGTATATGAATGGTGCTTGAAAGAAGAAGTTATGACCTTTTTGTTTGTTTGATGAAATTATGAAAGGAAAATGAAGAAATCTTGCAGTTACCGCCATGGTAGTTTAAATGAAGCATTAGCCAGACAGTTGGAAAAGGGACAAGATTTTCTGTATTTCCCAATCAATTTGTTAAAACAAAATTGGTGGAACAAAGTTAATTTGTTAATGGTTACAGAGTTGCCTCAGTTTTATGGAGCATTAGAGTCCAACCCTTCATGGTAACCCTGAAATTTTGAGGTGCAAATTAGGCCAAATCAAAAATGAAATTGATGCACTTCTGCACCATTAAAGGATTTCTTTTCTTGTTATCTTTCCATAAATTTATTTTAAAAAAAAGTTTTTGTTGGGGAGCACATAAACTAGTGGATCAATATTAGTATTAACCTATCTTCATTTGTCTTAATGTAACTGATATCCTTCCTTCTCCAGATTGCAAAATCACTGCCACGAATTTGCTTCTTATCTGGTCTCAGTGGGGAGGAGATGATAATGTTCATTGATGCATTTCCAGAAACAGGTATAGAACGCTCAAAAATATCTTAATTGATTACAAATACATTGGATTTGAGATCCATCATCATTAATGGTCCTTGCCTCTCCATATTGTACACATGGCACACTGACTTTTGTCTGGGATTTGCTCAATTCATGCAACACTTTCATACGAAATATATACACAAACTTTTTTAAATAAGTAATGATTTATTGAAAGAAAAGAAGGGCACAAAAGTGAAAGCACAGCTGAACAGTGGGAAAAGCTGTACAAAAATCAAAATTAAGATGTGAGTTAAAAACGTAGATATACAAAAACATACTGGCTAGAGGATTTAATTTTCAATCCAGTGCTAAAACTTCTTATTTTTCTGGAGGGTATAAAATTTTTGCTTTGCCACCTGGTAAGCCTGTTCTTTATGAGATCAGTAACTACAACAACAACAACAACAACAACAAACGGCCTTATCCCAACTATTTGGGGTCGGCTACACAAATCCTGTTCCGCCATTCCGCTCTGTTACTCAAAGGTGCAAATGGGTTTTGGACCTATGGCACGTAATTCAACAATATAAACCACCTCCAGTTTATACAAGTTATTGATTGACTGATAATATCAAGTTAATGGTTGGGAGTTACCAAATTTGCTACATCAGGATGTTAGAACTGTCTGGTTGGTCTGGTTTTTGGGTTGTGCTCCATTTAAGAGGCCTCTGAGTTGAATTCAAATGGATTAGTTGGTCTGCCATGTGTCTGGTATGGGTGGTAAAATTCATTGATGATTCTGGACCCAGTCTTCATCTTATTCTTGTTTCTTTTAATTAACTTTGGACCATAATGTCCTTGCCGATTTTAATACTTGCGCATCATGAATGTCAGGAAAACAGCTTTCTTGATTTTGTGCAGGACTGAAACCAGCAGTATTTGCTGCTCTTGTTCCCAACAGTGCAGATAAACCACTACAAGAAGTGATCGAAGAGATTATGGGGGACCACGAAATGATGGTAAGTTGCTGTGTCTTTTGCTGGACTGTTTATCTGCTAAACTGTCCGTTGGCTTTGCTGTAACAATATTAACTTCCATGCAGTCTGCAAAACAATCGAGCTCTGCATAGGAACATGTGGATGGAGACTGAAGAATCCAAAATTCGATTCTGTATGTGAAAGTTTTCTTAGTCTTACAGTGTAAATTGGCAAGGTTTATCCAGCTACTGTGTCAAAAACAAGGCTTCTCTACCTGTTCTTGTATAAAAAAAAAAAGGATGTGGAATAAAAGGTTTCTAATTTTTTGCAGTGACCAAACTACCCCAAACCATGTGTAAAGACCCAGCTAACAGCATCATGTGACATTGGACAGTTCTGACTTTATTTTGTTGCTTGATGAATTTCCATGAGATCAACCATGGTAACAAGTGCTCAAATTAAGCCATTCACATCTTTTCTGATGGAAGTGCTCAGACATGAAAAAACTGATAAAGATCCATTGCCAATTCATAAAAAATGGCCTTTCCAATGGAACCATATTCTCAGCACCCTTCTCTCCATTGCAATATTTGCCTCAGTGCCACTAGAGGATTGGCTTATGCTTGACTAGTGTTCAATCAAATAGATTCACCCAACATGTTCATTTTTAATACCATGATTAGAGGCTATGCTCAGAGTGCTAGTCCTCAAAGAAGTCATCTCTATACATTCACATGCTTCCTTCTAGGTTGTTTCTGACTAAGCTCACATTCCCATCCCCAGTTCCATAATTAAGTTGGTTATGGTTTAGATGTTTATGTTTCAAATTTTCTTAGGCATATATGTACAAGAGTTTTGGGTTATTGGTGAAATCTCCTCGTGCAATGTTACTGACGATATATTTTTTTTTTTTCATTGTGGTTGCTTTAACAAAGCCATAACAGCAAGTAATAAGATGTGTTGTTCTGAAGTTGAACCCAATGCAGTTAAGGTTCTTGGCCTTTTCTCTACTTGCTCCAAATAGGGAGATTTGTATGTTGCAAAGTTGATTCATTCATACATAGTAAAGAATGATTTGCAGATTAGCCTAACTCTTAGACATGCTTTACTTGGTATGTATGCAAAAATTGGAGATCTGCACTCTTTGTTCAATAGGATGCCTGTAAAAACAGTTTTCTCCTGGACCTCAATGAAAGTTGGTCTTGCATGTATTGGAAGAGATGGAGAGTGCACATTTATTATAGTCAGATGCCATATAGGACTTCTTGGAATGTGATGCCCAATGGATCTATAATGGCAGGGGATATGAATTCTGTCAATCAGCACTTTGAAGCAATTCCTGAGAGGGATGATTGTTGGGTATGCTCAAAGTAAGAGGATTTTTTAAAGCATTGCACTTCTATAGAGAAATGCGAGTTTCAGGAGTAAGGCTAGATAGAGTAAAACTTGTAAGCTTTTCTGTCTCTGGGTTTATAAGGTATTGAGTCTTCCATAGAATGTTTAGAGAGTCAGTTTTCGCTTGTGGACTGCCATGATTGTTGGAGTGGCCATGAATACTTTTTCCAAGGATGCTCCTTCTCTCGAATGCAGATTGTGAGAATAAAAATTAATGAGATTACATTCGTTGGTGTTTTATGTGGATGTAGTTGTACTGGCTTAGTTGACGAAGGTAGATGGTTCTTCAAAGCAATTAACCAAGTGTATGGCATACAACCAAGATCTGAGCATTACAGGGTGCGTTATTATGATTCTTGGCCTTGCAGGAATGTTGATCGAAGCAGAGACCTTAGTCAAAGCATGCTTGGCCGTGCAGGACTGTTGTATAGCAGAGACATTTATTAAAAGCATACCCATCATACTGGATACAAGATTGATGGTGAAGTTCATATAGCAGTAAAGATGGAAAAAATCTTCTTTGAAATGGAACCACATCATTGTAGACGTTATGTTCTGTTAAACATTTATGCTGCATAGAGAAGATGGCATCTCATGAAGAGTGTCAAAGAGATGATAAAAGCTTGTGGAGTGCAGAAGATGCCTGATTTCGGCTTGATTGAGCTGTGGGGTGAGATGCACCAAATCTTGGCAGGGGGCAACACATCACAACCTGACACCCAAAGAGATATGCTTCATATAGGAAGAGATCAGTAAGAGCTTGAAAGATTAGGAAACAGACCAGACGCGGCTCAAGTATTGTTCAACATAGAAGACGAAAGGGAGGAGCTCGCCAACTCCTATGGTAGTAGCAATTGGCCATTTCTTTCAGAATCAAAGTGACAAACCATCATGTATGTGCCGATTGTCACTTGCTGCAAACTTGAGGTGTTTGATCATGAAATTAGCATTAGCAATTAGGATTGGTTTCAGCGTTTCAGAGGTTCCTGTATGGCTTACTGGTGAAAGCATCAGAGGGGCAAATGAAATCTTGAGTGTACATCCTTGTCAAATAGACCCACTGTTTCACTACGATCAGGATTATGGATCATGTGAAGAAACCTTTTGATTCTTGGAGTACATACAGCCTCAGTCTATTCCTATCAATCTACGAGATATAGGATTCCAATTTATTGATATTTGCATAGTGCCTACAATCATGACTCAATTTATTCAATCAGTTTTCATGGTAAGATTTTAATCCAGTGGGTTTTTGCAGAAAAATTATTATTATTAATGGGAGAAGGTAAGTGCATTAGTGCATCATAACACGTGAGTGTATTTCTTGCCAGTCCAAGCACTTAAGGATTTCTCCAACATGCTTTTGAGCAATGCAAACAACGATGAATGTCGAGGTCACACAGCAGTTCATGGCTGTCCAAACACTTGATCACCGACGAGCTGTTCAGGAGTTCCAATGTGGTGAAGGGACAGAATTGTGTTAATTTGGGGAAGTCCGCCGAGAAATCGGAAGGCACAGCTCATATTTTCTTTCATGCTCGTATCTGGAAAACAACTGCTGCAGTTGAGAGGCAGTGCAATCGCTTTCTGCTGCCGTATTTGGACTATATCTATATGCAAGTGTAATTGAAGGTTTGCGTGTTTGGGGTAGTACAGGATAGAGTTATCCTGGCTGTTATTGTTCTAATCCCATGTCTTGTTTAGAGATCACTCGTGCAATAAAAAAGAGATCAACACCAAAACTTGTTGAGTTTGGTATAAAACTTTCAGTTCTTTTCCCCCTCCATATTTCATAATTTTTCCTTCAGAACTTTTTGAAGGCAAAATGTGTTTTGTTCTGTTATGGAAGACTCTGAAGCTTGCAGTGATAGGTTTTTTTTTTCCCTCATGGAATGCTGACATGCGAAGTTCAGACTATCTGACGAGGAACCACCACTTGCATGGGTCATAAACGCAGAAAAATTGGTTAAGTGACTGAAAAATTCGATTGATAAACTTCTTGTGAGCTGTTGCAAACTTCTTGAAATCTTATGGGTATAAGCATATTAGAAATAACAGGTATGAAAAATAAATATTATAAATTTAAATAAATATTTGCAATTAATACGCAGGGAGAATAAATTAGTGGGGTAATCATGGAGTTCAAGACGTTATCATCCGAGCCTTAATCTCACCTATTCAGCGTCAGCTACAAGAACCCTGTTCTGCAATCTCATTATAAATTTGTAATCATTAATTAAGGCAAGATTACATTTAACAATGAGCTATCCTTTTTTATTTGGTAAAAACAATGAGCTATACTGTGCATGATGAATTAGTTAATTAGTGGTAAATATAAAGAGAATTCAAGATAGCTTGCACAAGTTTCTCTGACACCTAGTTAGCGAAATGAAACTGGCAATCGAAAAATGATTTGATTACTTGTTGCAGTCGCAAAAGGGTACACCTCATTTCTGTGTTGATTAATAAAGCTGCAAAGTCGATCATTTTCCAAGAATTTGGTGGCGAAATATGGGAACCTTTTCACATGTTTGTTCCTCCTAAGAAATATGAGTACTTCCCTTCTAGAAGTGTATAGCCATTTCCAAACAATAATTAAAATTTTTCCTTTCCTTTTTCCTCCCTTCCAGACCACAAGCCCATGAAATCTTCTTTGACCATTGATTCCAGATACAGAGTGAACATCTAGCTCCGAAAACATTGGGGTCCAAGAGAGTTGGGCAGCTATCAAGTAGGATCTTCATTGTCTGGAGGTTCACAGGTAAAACTCTGAAAAAATGTAGAATCACTCACAGTTGACTTCAGAGAATGCTCCAGGATGGAACTTCTGGCTTAATGCTTGTGCAGCCGATTCTATTCTAGCATGGTCCTACAACCAATATTAAGAAAAATGAATCTAGCAGAACATTTTGAGATGTCGAATGACATAATAGCTTGACCTTGTGAGGTTGTACCTTCCCCATGAAATGAATGATTAGAGGCCTAGTTCTGGATTTGCGAAAACAACCTATTTGATGCCAAAAACAAAAGAGGACTCCAAATTAAAGGGAAAAATCACAAAATTGCATATTTGCCCAAAAAGGTTTCCAACTTATTGTGGAGAAGGCATATCAAGTTCATAAATATTCTTACTGATGTAAAGATCTGGGAATTCAAGACACAGTTTCAATAGAGGCTGAGCAGTTTCTACCTGCATAGCGTAGGGCACCAAAAAAAATGAGATGACAACCCAAAACTACAAGAAATTACATGTTTATAGATATTAAACTTGAGAATACATTCAGTACGTACTAGTATTATATCCCTAAAGGTTGAATGGTCAGATCATAATTTACTCCAATAACATGTGAACTTCCAGGATGTGAGATGATCCTTCATAACATAAAAAGCAAAGACAAAAACCCTAGTGTATGGAAGGCATACTGAATGAAGAATAAAAATAAAAAATGCCATTACTGATAATAGGCATAAAAAATAAACACTGTAGCACCAAATTGCAACTGCAACTCTATATACATAATGTACAGATAACAGTGCAAATGAAGGGATAAAAATCATAAATGCAATTAGTAATATTAGGTATCCAAAATAAACACAATAGCCTCAAATTGTCACTATAACTATATAAACAGCAACCAAATGTCATACATCAAACAGTGGATCTACATAACATTTTGATAACCTTGTTGTTCAACATTTATGACCTGCTGAGTAACAGAACCCATTTTCATATTTTATCTACTCAAGATATACGGTTTTGCATCATCAATGAACTGCAGTATTTGTTTCTTAATCCAGATTTATTTCCCTTTGGTACAATATATATTGAATACTGTCCAATATGTTGCTTTTTTTTGGTTGTGAACTGCCCAATATTACTAGTACCCAAGTTAGACATTGTAGAAAGTTGAAGAACAGCCACAAGATAATATAGTTACCTTTGTGTGTGTGTATGTACCTATGTACAACTGGACATTTCATAGCCCCTTCCCACCCCAGCCATGGTACTAAAAAACATGTCTAATGTGTCCTGTGATATATGTCCACTTCCACGGACCCCACACAAAATGCAACTGTCATATTAAATTACAAAATATTGATGAGAATTTCCATATATGTAGCAAAATGTCATGGAATGTCAAGCAACATATACGGAAGAGTAAAGGACACCTTAGGAAATTTGTAAATGTCGTTGACACTATTAAAATATGCCGACTGAATATAGGTCATATAAAAAACTTATAATAAATAGGTCTAATTTAAATTCTTTTTAAATAGAGCCATCCTACAAGCTCAAATCAAATATTCATCGTAAACAGAAAATTGGAAGCTTAATACTCTCTGATTATTTCAAACAACATTCCCCAAGGTACATACTTGTGAATATATTATTTTAGACCTAAGATCCAAGAGCCATGAGCATGGGTAAATGTTTAGTAAGATTTTGTTATGAAAAATGTAAAAATTGGGGAAAACGCTTTTCTAATTCATATTTACATCTGTTCATGGTTAATTATATGTTCTTAACCACTTAACAAGTTGACGGGCCTTGTTTTTCTCACACAAATTCCTTATTAAAAAAAAATTGTTATTTATAATAAAAAAAAAACAGGTTGACAGGAGTGCATTTGCTTTTTGCAAAATAATTTTTTAGAATATTTTATGTTCAAAATACACAAAATTGAGGAAACTTCCTTTTTTCTTGTTGATCTCAAATATTCCTATTTTCATAGGGTTTAATTATATGCTATGAAGAATTAACTGATCCACAAATTGCTGGGAGTGCTTTGTTTTACAGGAATTAAAGTTCTTAATTAGGGAAAAGCCCCATTATCTCTTCTTTTCCTTTAAACTCAAATAATGAAATTTACCCTTGACTTAATTATAAGTTATTAAGGATTAGCCAACCCATAATTTGATAGGAATACTTTACCTTTTTTTTGGAAAACAATTTTTTTTTCTGTTAAAAACCCAAGATAGTTTTTTAATAGATATTAAAAATACTAAAATTAATTATATAAAATTAAAAATCAACATTATTTGGGGACTTCTATAACACAATAAAAGATGCAAATATCGGTTGTCAAATTTATTTATTTATTTTGAGTAAAATATTAATTTAATAAAAAATAAAATTAAAGCAATTAATTAGAACTAAAATTTAAGATAATAACGGCTTCAATAGGGCAATGAATGCATGCATGTACTAAAAATAAAATCAATAATTGCATTGAGTATGACAGTCACACACACTATGTGCTAAAGGGGGGCATCTTGCCTTAACCCATGGCTACTGTGTCAGATCCATTTACCATAACAAAGGAAGAGACTGTAGACATACAAGCTTTCATCCAATTACGGCATTTCCTCCCAAAACCCATTTTCTCCATCATGAAATCCAAGAACGACCAGTTTACATGATCATATGACTTTTACATATCGATTTGGCAAAGCACCCATTCTGATTGCCTTTTCTCATAGAGACAACATACTCATTTGCAATGAGAACACAGTCCAGAATCTGCCTTTCACTGAGAAATAATACCAGCCATGACCTCCTCCAACCTTCTCACGAGGATCTTAGCATGCAGCTTGTAAAGTTTCCCAATAAACTAATTGGCCTGAAATTCTTCATCTCTACAACCTCTTTTATCTTTGGAGAGCGATCTGTTTTGCCTTCTTGAAGTGATCCTCATAGCATGATGAGACCAGAAATCGGTCCAGTCTGATCATTGCAGGAACTTCCTGATTGTGAGACCTGGTAGAGGTAGGACCCACAAGAGGTAAGTCTATAAGCTTCTAAGAGAGAATGAAATCTGACAATCATCTCATTTGAGGGCTTAGCCTGCGACAAATTTTCATTTCTGAAGGAAACCTAACCACATTGAAGTTGTCTACTATGCACCATAGAAGCTACCAGCAACTCTGGAGATCCTTCAACTCCTCCCACAGAACTTGACAAGAAGCAAGATCATTTGAGCCATAAACCCCTGTGAATATCCATTTGAAAGCATCAACCATCGATTTACACCAAACTGAGATAGAGAACCTATCCACTCCGCTATTAACCACATCCTTGTTTCAAGCAATTAGCAGTTGTGCACAAAACCAAAGTTTTCTCTCCCCAACAATTCCACGGCATTCTTCCTCCCAAACTTTGACAGCTTTGTTTCCTGGATCACCATCATATCTACCCTCCAGTTACTGCTCATATCTTTCACAAATCCCCTCTCCTTCCTATCTAGCCCCTAACATTTTAGGAAAGAATGTTCATGTTAGGTTTATGTATTGTCAATGTCCATGTACAAAACAATGTGTTTCCATGTAGTGGTCATATTGTATGGGACTTTTGTATGTAACTTGTGTATCCATGTAAGTCTAAGAAGAGAGTCCGGGAAAGCACCAAGAAAATGGACTCGAAACCGGAATGACCAAGCCAAAGAGACTCAAGCGTTGTTAAATAATCCCAAGTCTCAAGTGCAAGTTACCTCAAAGAAGCAAACACCCGAAACTTAAAGGTAAAAATCATAAAGTTGGTAAGTTGGGTTGGGACAAGGCATATAGCCAAAACACACATGAAATAGTGTAGTGTCTAACATGGACCCAAGTCCAAGGGAGAATGCCCAAGGTTGGAACAAAGAAAAGACCAAGAAATGAAGGAAATAGGACCCAAAAAGGTTTGGACCAATGATGGGACCAAAATTGAAAAATAAATTAAGTAAAATTTAACAAATTTAAAAAAAAGTCCAATTTAAAATGGCCATAACTTTTGGTCCTCGTGTTCACTTGAGGCCGTAAGTACTCAAAACGAATGGAATGAAACGAAATTTTGGAAAATGGGCATTTTGGACTCAAGGACCGGTCCCAGCTAAAACAAAACTAGTCCAAGCTTAGGTCCGGTCCCTGAGTTGTTAGGACTGGTCCTAGGCTAAAAAAAAAAGGGCGACCCAGTGCACGAGGCTCCCGCTAACGTGGGGTCTGGGGAGGGCAAGATGTACACAGCCTTACCCCCATTTCTAGAGAGGCTGTTTCC
>JAOXJP010134411.1:0-13513 GCA_025762735.1 Platanus orientalis | reverse complement strand
GAGTACCACTCCCCTTCCACAAAATCAGCCCTAATAGAGATCTAGTTGAATAAGGCTCTAAAAATATATAAGGAAATATTCTCATGGCTCCTCATCTTGCTCTCAAAGATCCTAGAGCTCATTTCCTTCTAAAGGCCCCAACAAATGGCCCCCCGGAAGAAACGGCCACATGATTGAAGGTAACCCCTCCAAATCAGGAATCCACTATCCCGAAATCAACTCATAAAAATGGACAATGAATGACTATGAAATACGAAGATGTGAGAGGAAAAAACCACAAACCATATTTGTCATGGCACACTGAACAAAAAAGTGATCCACCGATTCCTCATCCTTTAGACAAAGAGCACATTTGTTAGCCAAATACCACCCTCGGCTCTTCAAATGATCAAGGGAGGGAATTTTATCTAGAAAAGCATTCCACAGAAAAATACAACTTTTGAAGGAATACCTTGGATCCAAATGCATTTGTAGGGGAATGAGAAAGACTTATAACTACCCAACTCTAGACAAAAAGTTAGGAGAAAATTTCCCTTTCCTAGAGATGACCCAATCTCAACCATCCCCCGAATTAGGGTCCGGTTCCATCCCATCAAGTAAACTCAATAGTCTACACAAGTCACCCATCTCCCAATCATTCAAGTTTCTATGAAGCCTAGACACCCAAGTATTACCCAAGTCATCAAACGAGTCCACAACCAAAACCTTAGGATCCATAGCCAAAGAATATAGGAATCTAAAGGACTCCTTAAGCGGAACCTCTCCCATCCATCTATCCTCCCAAAATCTAATCTCTACTCTAGCCTAATTTGAAACGAATAAATTCCCAAAAAACATCTTTTACCCATTGAATGGATTACCAAATCCCACACCCATGACTTACTCGCACCTCTTTACTATCAACATACCAAATCTTGCCACCACAACACGCCACAAATTCTCTTTCACAATCCCAAATCTCCATAGCCATTTAGCCAACAATGCCCTATTACGATCTTTAATCACTCTCGACCTAAGGCCACCACAGCATAAAGGTCTACATATAGTCTTTCAATCCACAAGATGATATCAATGTTGCTCATCCAAATCATTTCACAAAACACTTTCGAAAATTAAGATAGGAGCTACCGAAGTCAGGATGGTGAAGATAGAGATAATAATTAGGAATGGAGGTCAAGGTAGATTTTAGTAAGGTCAACCTGCCACCTTTATATAGTAAAACAACTTTCCAAGAGTCTAACCTCAAGAAAATCCTTCCAATCACCATATCCCACACCACTTTAGACTTGGAATTAGCCCCCAACAGCAACCAAGATAGAAAGAAGACAAACTACCAATCTTGTAAACCAAAATCCATGCCAAATTTTTACTATTTGAAATATCCCCAACTTGGAACAACTCACTTTTAGCCAAATTGATCTTTAATCCTGACACAGCCTCAAAGCAACAAAGAATGCCTATTAAAAAACCCAACTATTTCATGTTCGCATCACAAAAGATCATGGTATCATCAACAAATTGCAAGTGAGGAATCCTACACTCCCTAGATCCAATTCAAAAACCCGGAGATATATTCTACTTCAGCTTTTCTAATCATTTTACTCAGAACTTCAAAAACCATGATGAACAAGAGGGGGGAAAGGGGTTCACCTCGCCTCAAACCCCTCAAACTTCTTAAGAAACCTGTAAGATAGAGATTAACCAAGATCGAGAAGTTAACCATTCTAATACTATAAAAAATCCATATTTTCCACTTAACACCAAACCCCATCCTCCAAAGAACATAATCCAAAAAAATTCAAATTGATATGGTCATAAGCCTTCTCCAAATCAAGCTTACACATCAACCCATTACTACATGATAGCCTTTTACCTTCAATGCATTCATTCGCGATAAATACACTATCAAGGATTTGTCTTCCTTCAATGAAGGCATTTTGAGGCTGAGCGATAATGCCCTTCATGACCAAATTCAATCAAGAAATCAGTATCTAAGATATAATCTTGTAGACATTACTAAGAAGACTAAATCGCCGATAATCCTAAGTCTTTTGCATTATTTTTGGATTAGAACAATGAAAGTATTATTCAAATGCATCTTATTCCCTTTCATGCCAAAAATAACCTTCCATCTCTTCTCTTTCGAAAAAGTCCTCTTAAGCATAATCTTCTCATTACTAGAAATACAATCAAAATTCATCCCATCAAGGAGCTGTCTAACAAAATGATTTTCCTTATAAAACTTCAAATAAAATTCTTCCACCTCTCCTAATTTCCCCCTGTACCTGAGACCACTTCCTAATTGATCGAAAGGCCAACCATCCCCTTGGAGCTCCTGTGATAAGAGGCCACTTTGTAAAAATTTCGTATTCTGGTCTCCTTCCTTCAACCAAGTAACCCTAAATCTATCTCCAAAAAGTCTCCTCTTTTAAGGCTAACAAAAGATAATTCTTTCTCAAATCCTCCCTCTCACCCCTTTTATTGCTAGACAGATTACGATCCACTTCCACCAAATCCAACTCATTAATTCTCTTATAAAACACCTCATGTTGGCCTTGAGAGAACCAACGAATTTCTATTCCACTCTTTTAACCGGAATTTAAGAGCTTTTAATTCCAACACAAAAATCCTACTCGGGTTTCTAGAGTATCTCACACAGTTCCACTCATGCTCCACCACCTCCATAAAAACCGTTTCAAGAAACCACATCTTCTCAAATTTAAATGGGGTCGAGCGCCTAATCGACTTATTCAACTCCGAAACAATAAGAAAATGGTTTGGTGTGGTTCTAGGCAAAACATTTTGAGAATGATCAGAGAATAAATCTTCCGAATCCACACAATATAAATATCTGTCAAGTTTGACCAAAGAAGCTTGATTTTGAAAGTTTGACCACATAAATTTAGCGCCTTTAAGATGATAGTTAAGCAAACACCATCTGTCAATAAACTACCCAAACATTTTCCATTCTAGAATCCCAATTAATTTCCCCTTTTATCTCCCTAAAGAACTTGACCAAATTAAAATTCCCCCCAATGCACCAAGGAATGCACCAACGAACCTTTATAGCATCAAATTCCATAAAAAAATCATTAACCTTAGCCTACTGTGTCAGACCATACACCCCAACAAAAACTATTCCTCTACTCTACATTAATCTTAATCCTAAACCTTATAGAAACAAAAATGCCCCTATCTCATGCTCCAACATCTCAATTCTACCTACATCACAAATAAAAAGAAAGCCCCTCGAGGCCCCCCAAGAAGAAAGAACCAACCAATCAAAAGACCTCTGGCCCCACACCTCCTTGACAAATAAATCACTCATCACCAAAATTTTAGCCTCCTGCAAACAAACAATATCAAGCCACGCCCCAATGATATTTTGATTAATAGTAACTCTCTCATCCTTATTCCCTAATCCCCAGACCTCTCACATTCCAAAACAAAATCTTTAAATACATTAATCACACTTTCAAAATACCCTTTCCCTTTTTCAACCCCCCTTCACTCAACCTACCTTCTTTCCAATCATAATTAACACTGCTTTCCAAGCTCATTTTCAATCTTTTGCACATAACATAAATAGACTCAACATCACCCTAACCCCCTTTTTTTGGATAATTAACAATTTTATTAGAATAGAAAAAGAATAAAATACAATAACAAGATGCCCTGAGGCACTAATCCAGATCATCAAGGACTACAGGCATTACACTAAAAGAATATAAAACATCAAGGCCCACTCCCCATTTTGCAATTTTGTGCGCAAGAGAACTTTGCTCTCTCGGAACGTGTGAGAGAGAGACTAGATGAGACAACAATCTCTCAAATCTTGTGAATAAAATGAAAAAATTTCCAACCTTCCTCACACAAACCAGAACCCCAATCAATGACAATCTTTGAGTCCCCCTCGACACATGCAAGCGAAATTCCAATTATTTTCAGCTCCCAAAGCCCATAAAGCAAAGCGATCACCTTAGCTTTTGTGGAGTCTCCTATGCCAAGGAAACCTGTTGTGACATGAAGAACAGCCCCATGATTGTTCATAAACACACACCCAAAGCCATATGGTCCCAGATTACCACACAATGACCCATTGAAGGCGGAGGGATCCAACTTGACACAACAGCACCCTGCACATGAAGTCTCAGACATATGGAAGTCACCCAATCTTTCACAAACTCAGATAATGATAGGCCTTCAAACTCCTTTATGACAAATAGCTAACTGCCAACTTCACAAATGATAGAGTCGATAACCGCATTGCAACAATTGCTTCTGCCTTCAAAAAGCCTTAGATTTCTTTCCTTCCAAATACCCCAAATGACTGCATGAATAAGATAGCTCCAAAAAACTTTCCCCCTAGATACCACTCCCCACACATTCCATTGCATACACAAATCCCTCACCTCACATGGCAACACCCAAGATAAACTGACCTGTGAAAGAAAATAATTCCAAATTGCCCTCACAAAAGGACAATATAAGAACAAATGATTTGTCATCTCTTCATCCCGCTTATAAAGCCCACACCAATTAGGATCTTCCCCTTCTCATTTCGATCAATTTCATAGCAAACAAAAAAAGAGGAAATTTTTTGAAGGAAATCATTTACCATTCCCAGTATTGTTGATATGACCAAAGTAGGATTTTTCATCAGGAATGTGCTTCCAAGTACTTCAGAGGGATCAATCCAATGATATCATAAAAGATTGGGTAACACTGCAGGAACATATTTTAGCCATTAGAGTAAATATGAATTAGTGGTTGTGATTACATATTTGCTAGGGCAACATTCTTTTGTCTTATTTAAGGATTTGCTTCAATTGTAACAACAACTTTTTGAGAACTTTGAATGAAATTTCAGCCAATGTATGTGGCTTTTCTCTCCCTTTTCTCTTAGGGATTGAGTGTGGGTATTCTTGCTAATTTATTAGCTAGAATTAACTCTCTGTTTTCCCTTCTTAAACTCTTTTATTCTCTCAATCATCAACAGTTTGCATCTATTGGTATTAGAGCCAGTTCTGATCTAGAGGATTTGAGTGGAAGATTTGAGGTATTTCTCTAGGGTTTTGCAAGTTAGCACCAAGGAGAAAGAATCAGGCTCGTGGACCTGTCACTCCACTAAATCAGAATGCCGCCTTTGATCAACAACTAATGGTCGGTATGATTGAAGATTTAAGAAGGCAGATTAAAGCTTTAGCCCAGCGCGTTGCGCAAAGAGATAATCCTTCTCAAGAAGGCGACGAATCTGAGGGGGATGATTATCCACATGAAGAGGAATTTGAAAATCTTTTTCATGTGAATGCTCTGAGAAGACCAGCACCTATTTCATTTAATCATACGCGTTGGAATGGTGGATTTAAGGTGAAAATTCCAGAATTTAGCGGTGAAGGGTTTATTGATTGGTTGTCCGCTGTTGAAAGAGTGTTTGACTTGAAGGATGTACCAGAAAATAAGAAAGTAAAGTTGGTTGCAATGAAATTACGTGGAAGACCCTCAGCTTGATGGGATCAACTCATTATGACCCGTTAAAGACAAGGTAAACCTAAGATAGCTGACTAGGAGAAGATGCATAAGAAACTTAGGGAAACATTTCTTCTATATAATTACACACAACTAATTTATCAAAAGCTGCAAAATTGTCAAAAAAATGTTAGATCTGTTGATGATTACACTGAAGAATTGTATCCGCTTGTTCTTAGAGATGGGTTGAATGAAAGTGAAGAACAAAAGGTGGCACGATACATTGGTGGATTGCGGATTAGTTTACAAGATGTGTTGAACCAACAAGATATTTGGAATGTTGCACAAGCATACCAACGTGCTAAGGCTGCTGAAATTCAGCAAAGAAGGGGCTCAAACAAGGCAGTCTACAACCAATCCAATTTCAGTCGTATGGTGGCTCCTAGGGGGCAATCACAAGAAACTAATACAGGCAACCGTCACACAGCAGTTGGACCTCAAAAGGATAGCAACAATACTTCTCAACAATGACATAATGTTGGGTCAGCTAATCCTAAACCACAAACTAGTGGGGCAGTCATTAAGTGCATCAAGTGTGGGGAGATAGGGCACAACTCTTCTGATTGTCAGAAAACAAATAGTCGTGATGGAAAACAATTGTTTATCAATGATAATCAAGAAGAAAAAGAGTAGCCACAAGAAGATGATACACCTTGCTATGATGAGGATGTTGAAGAGGCTATAGTTAGAAGAGATGATGGACCGTGCCTTGTGATGTGAAAAGTTCTTATAATACCGTGACATAAAGATGCTGAAGATTGGCTCCGATACAACGTGTTTGTAAGCTAATCATTGACAGTGGAAGCTGTGAAAATATCATTTCTCAAGAGACAGTCACCAAGCTGAATTTGACTGTTGAAACACATCCTCATCCCTACAAACTTACTTGGTTTAAGAAAGGCAATGAGGTAAGTGTTAATAAACGATGCTTAGTTGACTTGTCTATTGGAAATAGATACCTTGATAAGGCGCGGTGTGATGTGGTAGCTATGGATGCATGCCGTATTCTATTTGGTAGACCTTGGCAGTTTGATAATAAAGTAATTCATGATGGCTGGAAAAATACCTACACATTTTACAAAGATAAGAAGAAAATAATTTTGGTCCCATCAAAGGAGGAAGTTACACCTAAACCTAAACATGGGGAGGGTGTTAATTTGTTGTCAATGACCAAATTTGAGAAGGAATTGGAAGAAAACCATGTAGTGTATGTCCTAGTGGGTAAAGAAGAGTCACTTGGGACTAATTTCTCCCATGCTGTCCAGCCTATTCTAGAAGAATTTGCTGATGTTATGCCCCAAAATTTGCCTCCCGAACTTCCTCCCATGAGGGATATTCAGCACCACTTGAACATCCAAAGATGGATACCAAAAGGAAGCCTAGACGTCCATAAGTATCTTATGTGCTTAATCTTGGTTTCTTTTAGCTGTTGTTTTATGTTTCAGACTTAGTATTTTTTTCTTATATTTCTCTTCTAAGTTTTATATAATAAGTCATGTGACATTTTAAGTAGTCATGTGACCATTTAAAGTGATGTGACTACTTAAAAAGTCATGTGACACTGTAGGGACAAATTTTAACCATTAGCTTAGATATAAATTAGTGGCTGTGATTACATATTTGCTAGGGCAACATCCTTTTGTCTTATTTAAGGATTGTTCTTAAGTTGTAACAGCAACTTTTTGGGAACTTGGAATGAAATTTCAGCCAACATATGTGGTTTTTCTCTCCCTTTTCTCTTAGGCATTGAGTGTGGGTGTTCTTGCTAATTTATTAGCTTGAATTAGCTCTCTGTTTTCCCTTCTTAAACTCTTTTATTCTCTCAATCATCAATGGTTTGCATCACATACCTTGCAACCCCTAATTTCTCCATCATTTTCATCATCCCCTAACCATCACACCCTAATCCTCCATTACCCAACCCATTGACCACAACTTATAACCCTTTTGTTACCCACTATGGTAAGTCTCTACATAGCCTAATGACCTTGCTGTTTTCACCCAGATTGTGATATCCACATCCCATAAACACCATAACCCCACATTGTTTGAACCTTAGTCCAGATCTGTTTACTCCCTCTTTCAGGCTCATTCTCTTCTGCTCCGACCTACTATTAACCCCACTTGTTAGTCCTATACAGCTCACAACATTTCTTTATAGATTGGTTACAGCTTTATCATAGTTCCTTGGGTGTTAAACCACATAGAACTGCCTTTCCTTGGGTGGTACTACCTCAGAATAGGATTAAAACCATAAAAAGAAGTGTTCAAATGAAAAAGTAGATACCTACAGAGGTACCAAATTAAGAAGAAAAAAAATTATGTGTCAGCCTGTGGTGTGGGGACACAGGGGGACAGACAAATTTGGGTGTAGAAGATCCTTTCCCCAATGGTTATTACATGCTTTGCTTTGATAACTATTTTAGATAAATCGTTTTACCCAGTACAGAAAGTTGTGCTTGTTCTCTCGCTGAGAATAAAAATAATAAAAAAAAACAGAGAAGACAAACAATAGAACTTACATGCACTGAAACATAAGAACAATAATACATGGGGAGACTGTCCAGAGTCTCCATACAAACCACAAAAGACAATTGGTGCTATTTCAAGGTGAACCAATTGCATTTTGGGTTACATTTGAACCTCATCCGCTTTGTGCCTTCTATCATGATACATAAAAGATTTTTTTTTTTTCACCAACATATCTCACCCATTTCAGTTTGCAGTCTCCCGAATTGACCCTGTTGAAATGGGCTCTTAAAGTGAACATAAATAGCTAAGATCATTGCTTTCTTTATTAAAAATTAAAAATAAAAAGTCAGATGCTTAATAAGAACAAAAAGAGAAGACTATGACATGAAAGAACTTACAGTTTTCCCTGAAAAACGTACTTCTTTACAATCCCCTTTACGTAGAGTCACCTCGGACTGCATCAGAAAGTATCCATTAAAACTTTCGAGGATAAGATCCCACATTTAAATCTAATATCAATGTCTGCCTGAACTACTTGCTTCCTCATCTAAAAAGAGCATCATGTTCATGTGAGATAAATTTAATTCAGTCTTAATAAGTATAATTTTAGGGTCATTGCTTTAGTGCAATAGTAGCGGCTTGGGCTGTCCAGTGTGAAAACGTGGGTTCAAGTCCGCTGAGCAGCCACTTTATGCAAAAAGCCAAATGATAGGTCTGTTTCCCATCCACCCCACCCAGCACCCCATAATTACAGGACCAACATTGGGTAATGACCTTAGTCTTAATAAGTATACTTTTAGAGTTATTCAAGAACTGAGATTCCACTACTCACATCAGAAGCTATGTTACATCATGTAAGGTTGTCAGGTGTGGTATTTGTCAAGGAATCAGATCCATCTGACCCTGGATCTTAAGGGTGAAGGGATTCGGCTAAATTGAGCCCGGCAATCAGATATGAGAACATGGACTCAATTCACATAAATGAATAAATATAAAACTTAACATGAAAGGAAGCTAGCTAATGCAACCCAGTGATTATAACCATTAAAGGAAACATTCCGCAATAAAAGAACTTTTTTTTTTATAGGTAATTATAGGTGAAGACGGGTTTTGAACCCAGGTCTATGGTACAACACCCAGACTTTACCAACCAAGCAAGCTGGCATCTTCTCAGCAACAAAAGAACATAGCTATGAATTTGTAGTGAAACTACAAAGAACTTTAATTGTAATAATGTACTACAATCTACAACACTGAAAACTACACATACCTGGTGTGTTATTTTAGTTTTAAATTGTAACCACACTAACTTGTTTCACTTATCAAGAAAAAAGAATCTGTATTAATTTGTATCAGTGTAAGCTTCTAATTTATGTACTAACAATATGTGATGTAGGATAAATACTCTTCTTAGGATTGAAATCAGTAATTAAAGAAGGCTGGAACAATGGGTATCAACATGGTTAGAACAATGGGTTAAAAGGGATCTGTAAATAAGTAATCGTGAGACTGTTTAATAGGCTCTAACAGAGGTATAAACAGTGGAAGAAGGGGGGAACTGAATGAGGTCCTAAGCTGGGACAGATTTGGCCAGACAGTGGGTAAGATAGGACTATGTAGGGACTGTTTTAATGCCAAACAGGGATTAACAGTTGGGGAATATCAGGCTGTGGAAGATGTGGCTCGAACTAGGACAGAGAACAGGGTAAAAAGAAAAGATTTCAGGGCCAATATTACAGGTTTCATGGGTCTGATCAGTAAGGGATTAACAGTTGAGGAATATCAGGCTGTGGAAGATGTGGTTCGAACTAGGACAGAGAACAGGGTAAAAAGAAAAGATTTCAGGGCCAATATTACAGGTTTTGTGGGGTCTGATCAGTAAGGGAACAGAATTGGGGTTCAAGAATCAAATAAAGATGGGTTCTTTATTGGTTCCTTAATGGAGGATTTGTAAATCTGTAAGAAAAATAAAGAAGGGAAATAAGAAAGAGGAAGATGAAGATATCAATTAGGGAGAAAAGGGAGAGGCTAGGAAAGAGTAGAAGAGAGGAGAGAGAAGAAAGAGAAGGGGGGGAGAGAAACTTACACGTGGAGAAGAAAGAGGAGATAGGAGCTGGGTGGCAACCCACACACATCAATTCAAAATTTCATAATTCAATTACATTAATCAATCACCAACTTTATTACCAATCGTGTATTGCCTTTATAGACTTAATGGCTGTAAAAATAAGACTCCTAACCTTTGGCCAAACTTCCTAAATAAAAAACTCCGTTATAAATCAGTTTCCTAAACCAAAACAACTACCAAAATAGGATACGATTCCCTTAACAAAAAAATCCTAAATGAGGAGGATTCTAAGGCTGGCAAGTTGGTTGAAATTGGGCTCGACAAAATCCTAAATGGTTTCTAAAATATGGAAATCTGTGGGGCTGTCGACCAGCTCATAGACGGCCCCACATTGACTCCCTAAAGACTCATAAAATAGCACGACCAGCACATGTGGTGGGCCCACTTTTATGAACTTCAATCCAAAAAAAGAGACCAAAACATGGCAACTTTTGCCTTATTACACCTAGACCCCTAAAGTACCAAATATCCTTAAAAAAAACCTAGGCCAAAAAAGGCCTAATTACAATATCCAATTCTTCATTCTACCCATGATCTTGTAGCTTCTTGTGGACATAATATGCTCCCACATCACTCTGTTCTGTAACTGCAAAATTTAGACTATGAAAAATGACACTCGATTAAGTTCCCAAAACTGTGGGTACATACCCAAACCATCAGAATTGAAACTTGAAAAGTAGCTATTGGTTTTGTGAATCCAACACATATGTTATGTCATGTCAGCATGGGTACCATAAGGCAATGAGGAGCCCACGTATCATATACCATAAGTTACTGGGTACCTAAATTAGAACAGTTTTAAGTTTCAATAAATTTTCTTTGTCTTTCTTAACTCTGCTTTTCTTTACTTAAAATCCCATCATGTTTGCTGGCGATCCTTCTACATATATTGGCAATGAGTGAAGCTCGTTGATGTCATCTTTGATACTATGTTTGATCGTTATCGAAGAAACAAAAAGGGCCCAAGGGCATTGTTTTCCACCCTAGCGACAAAAACCAAAGACAGAAAGGGGGAAAGGTGGTCTAAGGGATTCGAGGAGAGATAGCGATGTGGTCCCAGATGAAGGGTATTCCTTTAAAGAAGCTCTGCTTTCAAACTTGAAAAGGCCGAATCTTCTAGGCCACAAGTGGAAATCCGGAGGGGGAATCATTCCATGTTCTTCTCTAAGGAGGATGTACTGGATAGATCAAACAAACTAAGTGATGTCTTATTCCCTCTTCAATAAAATTTTATCTTGTCAAAAAAAAAAAAAAAAGACTCAGGTCATGTTTGGTGGGAAGAGCAGTAGGAGACAACCCGAGTTCATAGGCTCTGCGTATGTGGGGCTCCAAAGCTTGGGAAGTGAAGGGAGACTTCAAGTCCGACAGGTTGAAAACAATTTGTTCTTCATGTTTCCGTCAATCCAGGATGCTCAGAGAGTGCTAGAACACGACAACAAGAAATGACAAGAATGAGGGCTTTTTCTGGACATCTAGCACCCCAAGGCAAAGGATGGATATGGGGTTATGGGTTGCCGACGCTTTTATGGGGCTCTGCCAGCTAAAAAGCGATTGGGAATACTTGTAGAGGACTGTTGGAGGTTGGCATCCTGGACCCTAGGTCGATGGAGTGGTTTAAACTCAAGGTCAGAGAGCCGACGATAGCTCCTCCAGCGGAATGGATCTCTGATGGGATGTTGGTGTTTAAGGTCCCCATCTAGAAGGCTGAGAACACCCTCATTTTGTGCTGGCACCAGAGTTTGTCTCTGAAGGGGCTAAATACATTCTAACTTGCCCGAGTTTGTCGGGGACAGCCGTCTGAAAGTCCGTGAGGGGAGGGGAAAGCAGGAGTTTGAGAAGCATTCAAATTTCAAAATGTACGGCAACACAAGAAGGTTTGTGGGGGCTAGGGGGAGGACATCATCGAGAGGGAAGAAAGGAGGGAATTGAGAGCTAGAACTCGGGGGAGGAAGGAGTCTGGGTCGTGGAGAGACCAGATTAAATCGAGTGGCTACCGGTTCAGGTCACTGGCTCGACCAAAAAATGAACCAATGTCTACCGGCCCTCGTTCCCAAGCTTAAGTAAAGGTAAAAAAAGGGGAGTCAATATCATGTCTTGCCAAGAGGGGATAGAAGTAGGCCCAGGGCTCAAAGCCCCCAACAGTTGGGCATCCACAAAGGCCTATGGGCTCGTGATAGATCTTCAATGTCTAGCCCATCCTCTAACATCCGTTCAAACCCCAATTCGGATAGAGTAGGGCATCAAAGTCTGCCCATAATTCTCCTAAGCCCAACAATGGCTTTCCGCTCTTCGTTTCGCCTCAAGAAGATGACTGGGTGGAAGTCCGGGCTCAAGGCAAGAGAAGGTTCGACAATCCTCAGGTTAGATGTCAGGGGAAGGCCAAAAAGCAGGGAGCCAAGATCTAGATGCCTAACGCCTTCTCTTCTCAGATTCAACTGCAAGGAAGGAGGAGAGATTGTATCATCATCAACAAGCGTAAACCGAATGAAAATTATTGCAAAGAGAGGAGGGAGCAAAAAAGAAAGGGAAAAGAAAAGCTCCTATTTGAGGAGTTTAAGGAGGACGATGAAGAGAAGGAAGTTGTTCCGTTGCTCAATCGTGAATATGAGTTAGACAAGACCAGATTGGAATCATCAGCGAATGGGGAGAGGAGACACCCCAAGTCAAAATGGGGGTGATTCCAGTGCATGAAGGAAACTCAACTAAGACAACAGTTGATTGTGATGTGTCCACTGAGCAGATAGTCATAAAGAAAAAGAGAAAATGAGGAGATATCATGATGAATGCAAGCAACGATGGCTAGAATGATATGAACCACTTCCACCCTAATCCTCGGCCTTACGGAGACTCGAACGAGCCTAGTGACGTGGAGTTTGATCCCATCTTGATGCTCACCCCTCCATCTTCTGACTGGGTTATTCGTAATGTGGCAGAGGTCACTAAACATATGCAAGATTCGTTTAAAGGTATGGAGGATTAGGTTGAAGCCTTATTTTGGGAGAGAGAAAAAAAGGAGGTAGAGCCCCAGGAAACCAAAAGAACGTAGAAATATAGGTTATTCCCGAGAAGTGAAAAAACTTAAGTCGGACATAAATTACGAAGGCAAAGCAAGGAAAGGGGGAAGGCAGAAAGGAAGAATGGGGAGAACAAATGAAGTGGTTACGGATGAAGACAAACATCATTTCCTAGAACTAGGGTTGTCAATTATCCGACTAAGCATCCGTATTTGATACGCATTCGATTCGATTAAGGCGAATATGGATGCATTTATATCCGATTCGTTTAATAAATATTCGATTACAAACGAACTAAATGCGGATATGTGTACATCCTCTCCGACTAATATTCGACTATTTAAGTCTCTCTCTCTCTCTCTCTCTCTCT
>JAOXJP010134400.1:0-13513 GCA_025762735.1 Platanus orientalis | reverse complement strand
GTGGGACCCACACCAATCAACACCCTTGGACCATGTTTTTAAGGACCAAGGGAAAATGAGCTTTGACCGACCACAATCCCCATGATCGGTCATGGATCTGTTATTTTGTGATTCCACTCTTTTCTGTTTTTGAATGGATGGATATTTTTTCTTGTCCATTTGAAAAGATTTTAATCCAAGGATTGTGAGCCTTTTCCATCATTTATAAAAGGAAATGTTTTCCATTAGGGTAAACAATCTTCAAGCCTTCAAGAGAGTGTTATTTGCTTTGCTAAAAGGAGCCTCTAAGGGTAAGAAACCCTAATCCTCCATTGCTTGAGTTGCAAGTTTGAAAGTTCATCAAGAAAATCTCTCTTGTTTCCCTCTCAGCTCATCTTAGGTAACATCTACTTGAGAGGTGTGGTTTGGGTTGTCCCTTGAGGAAACCCTTTTTGTGGTTGGCCTAGCTTAAGAAGCTTTAGTGTCTTAGCTTGAAGAAGACTTGGGTGTATATGGCAAATCAACTCAACAAGGAGTACTCTGACCTATGGTAAGAACAACAACATCAACCAACTTAGTGGTAATATTTTCTATTTATTTTGTATTCATTTGCATATTCATTCATCATCATTTTCTTTGTTTCTGTCGGAGACACCGGAAGCTTGAGAACCTCCGCCGGAGACACCAGAGGTAGTGCACACTCGTCGGAGAAACCAAGTGTTGTTAAGTAGCTTGCTTGTGAGCAAGTAGTAAGGTTTTGTATGTTGACCTATGTTGTATGTGACAATCTAAATGAAATATACCAAGCTCATAGTGAGCTTTAGAAGAGTCAAAGTAGGCCTTAGTGCCGAACCACTATAAATCTTGTGTCGTGGATTGATTGTGTGATTGCTTATCTCTTCTACTTTTGCTTATATTTTTAATAGTTTGCTATGTAATTAGATAAATTTTTTAGTAGCACTTTGAAGCACACACTCACCTAAAGAAGGTTAAAATCAATACCAACATTGGCAAGAAAGGGTAGAATAAATTTGATATCCTATTCACCCCCTTCTAGGATAATATTAGAGATATTTTAATTGGTATCAGAGCTTAAGTTACTCAAATAGGGCTTAACAACCCAAGTAAGATCTTAGCAAAAATCTGAGATGGCTAGAGAAGATAGTGGTATGTCCATTAGCACCCACCCATTTTTCAATGGAACGGACTTTGGTTATTGGAAATCTTGAATGGAGATATTCCTAATTGCCTATGACCCTAGGGTGTGGAGCATGATTGTAGATGGCTATACATGGCCCAACAAACCTAGGAGTGAGTGGACTCTCACCGAGTCAGATGCTCACAAGTTCAACTTTAGGGCATTAAATGCCATAGCTAGTGGGTTAGCTCTAGTTGAGTTTAAAAGGATAGCTCATCTCAAGATGACAAAAGAAGCATGAAAGCTTCTCTCGGTTACCCATAAAGGTATAAGTGTCGTAAAGATATCCAAGCTTCAAATGTATACTGTACAGTTTGAAGCATCAAGGATGGAGGATAATGAAGAGATCTCCTAATTCATTGCCAAGTTATCAAACTTGGTGAATATCATGATGAGTTTAGGTGAGGACATTTCTGAGTTTAAAGTGGTTAGAAAAGTACTTAGGTCCCTATTGAAAAGGTTTAGGCCTAAGGTCATCGCTATAGAGGAGAGGAAAAACCTAGAAGTAATGAAGTTAGAAGAGTTGATTGGCTCGCTTCAAACATTTGAAGCAGCCATTAAGGAGCCTACTAAGAATAAGGGCATTACTCTTAAGGTAGAAGAGCCCTCCAAATCAAATAAGGATTCGGATGATGACTTGGCACTTGTTTCCAAAAGGTTCAAGAAGTTATTTAGGAGAAATACCAAGGATTACTCCAAGAACAAGAAAATGAAGAAGTCCTACCCTAGATACAAAAAGAAAAAGGACTTCTCAAAAGAACAACCCATTTGCTATTAATGCAATGGAAGGGGGCATATTGCCAAAGATTGTGGCAATAAAAGAATAAGTACAAGTCAAAGGGCAAGGCCATGGCAGTCACATGGGATGATGAGTACGAGACTTCGGAACATGAATCCCAAAGTAGTGAGGAAGCTCCCTCACAAGAGATCAAGACTTTTATAGCCTTTGAAACTTCTGCGAGCTCACTATTGGAGACTGGTGACTCAAGTGAAGATGAGGGAGAATATGAAGAAGAGGAGAAGACTTATGAAGCACAAGAGGCATTTGATGATCTCTTTGTATAAAGTGTTGAGTTGGGAAAGGGAAACAAATAACTAAAGAGGGAATTAGTTGAGTTAACTAAAAAGTCTTGAAGACACTATCTCCACTCTTAGACAGGAGTCCGCTTCAAAAAATGAAAAGGAGAAAGATCTTTCCAAAGAAAACTACTTGCTTCTATGTGAGAAAGAAGAAATGAGCCTAAAAATATTAGACCTAGAAAAGAAGGTCAATGATTCTAGGATACTTCTAGGCTTAGAAAAGATGAATAGAAACGAGAGAAGAAAAAGCTCCTTGAGGACAATAAGAAATTGTCCAACAAGGTTCTTGAGCTAGAGGAGAGGCTTAAAACCTTGGATGAAGAGAATAATGTCATTGGCACCAAATGGATCTTTAAGAACAAACATGATAAACATGATACAATGACTAGGAACAAGACTAGGCTAGTTACAAAGGGGTATACCCAGATAAAAGGCATTGACTTTGAAGCGACTTTTGCCCCTGTTGTAAGATTAAAGTCCATTAGGATCCTTTTGTTTATAGCATGTTATTTTAAATTCAAACTATATCAAATGGACGTCAAGAGTGCATTCCTAAATAAAATACTCCAAGAGGAAGTATACGTTGAGCAACCTGAGGGATTTATGGACCCTCACTTGCCAAATTACATATATCGACTCAAGAAGGTTTTGTATAGTCTTAAATAAGCCTCTAGATCTTGGTATGAAAGACTCACGAGGTTTCTTCTTGAACACCATGTTGATCGAGGAAGTGTGGACAAAACACTCTTCGTGAAGAAGCAAAATGGTCATATACTCATTACTTAAATCTATGTAAATGACATCATTTTTGGATCTACCAGTGAAGAGATGTCTCATGGTTTTTTTCAAACAATGAAATTAGAATTTGAGATGAGTATGAAAGAAGAATTAAGGTTTTTCCTAGGTCTTCAGATGAAGCAAACAAATGATGGCATTTTCTTAAGCCAAACCAAGTTCACTAGAGACCTAGTCTCTAAGTTTGGATTATAAGAATCTAAACCAACTAGCACATCCATCAGCAAAAGTGACAAGATCACCAAAGACCTTGAGGGAGCTGAAGTCCATTCCACCTACTACAGGAGCATCATTAGGAGCTTGCTTTACTTGATTGCAGGTAGACCAGACATTGCATTCCGTGTAGGAGCTTGTGCTAGATATCAAGCTGCTCCTAAAGAGTGACATCTTAAGGCAGCTAAGAGGATTATCTGTTATGTCCACAAGACTATAAAATTTGGGTTGTGATACCCATTTGACAACACATATGAGATTGTGGGATACTCAGATGCGGATTGGGCAGGCGATGTGAAGGATCATAAGAACACAACTGGAGGTTGCTTCTATGTTGGCAACGGTCTTGTTTCTTGGCATAGGAAGAAACAAAACTCCATCTCTTTGTCAACTACTAAAGCTGAGTATATTGCAACTGACAGTGGATGCACTCAACTTCTCTGGATGAAACAAATGTTCAGAGATTATGAATTGTCAAAAAGAACAATGAGTTTGTTCATTGACAGCAAGAGTGCGATTGACATTTCCAAGAACTAGGTTTAGCACTCAAGGACTAAACACATAGACATTACGCATCAATTCATTAGAGAATTTGTGGAGGAGAAAGTGGTTTCTTTAGATCATGTGAATATTGAAGATCAGTTGACTGATATTTTGACAAAACCCCTTAATTCAAGGAGGTTTGAATATCTGAGGAGTGATGTAGGATTGTGTGCCATGGGATGAGTCCTTGAGACTCATACTCAAGTTCTTAGGGTCCACTAGATGTGAATAAGCACATCCCCACTCCTAGCAGACAAAGGCTGCAAATTGAGGAAGTACAACATTTATGATCGATCATAAACCCCATGGCTGATCACAAGAGCAGTTTTGTCACAAAAATCATAAGAGATTTTAAAACCCTCTTTAAAGCCTCAGACATGTTTTTTCCTCATTTTCTCTGGCTCATTCACAGAAGATGAAGCATTTTTGGCTCCAAAGACCTCTTTGCTT
This sequence comes from Platanus orientalis, assembly GCA_025762735.1. Lineage (NCBI taxonomy): Eukaryota > Viridiplantae > Streptophyta > Magnoliopsida > Proteales > Platanaceae > Platanus > Platanus orientalis. The sequence goes on along the minus strand of JAOXJP010134400.1, from coordinate 9,255 downwards.
CCATGAGTTAGGGCATTCATTCCTTACATTTCTCTCTCTCTCTCAAAAATTTGATCTCCCTCTCCTCTTCTATAAATTGGAGTTTGCCCTCATTCTTCTCACCAATCCACCATGGTTCAGAAGAAGCTAACAACCAAGGCATCCAAATTGTCTAAAGGAGGTGCATCTCAGGAAACTCCACTTCCTCCTCCTGCAGATAGAGGCAAGCGACCTATAGAGGAAGGTTCTCAAAAGAGGAAGAGAACCAAAGGGCACAATGAAGAGGGTCTCTCTCCATTTCGTGATCGTAAGGTGTTGGAGTCATTTGAGTTGATTTTCTCGAAATGCTAGTTCATAGTGGAAAGGAACATGGATGTGGAGGTGCTTCACACCATGGAAGTCTATGAGCAGATATATCAATGTGTGCTCATGGGTGGCTTCCTTACTTCAATCTCTAGGGAACCATCCAAGATGAGGAGGTCCAAATCTTCTACTCCAATGTCTTTGGAAAGAACAACCGAGGTAACTCCACCTCCTCCTCCTACTGATAGAGGCAAGCAACCTATGAAGGAAGGTTCTTAAAATAGAAAGAGAACCAAAGAGCACAAGGAAGAGGGCTTCTCTCCATTTTGTGACCGTAAGGCATTGGAGTCATTTGAGTCAATTTTCTCAAAATGCTAGGTCATAGTGGAGTGGCTTCCTTACTTCTTACCATAGAAGTCTATGAGCAGATGCATGCTCATGGGTGGCTTCCTTACTTCGATCTCCAAGGACCCATCCAAGATGAGGAGGTCCAAATCTTCTACTCCAATGTCTTTGGAGAGAACAACTGAGACAACTCCTTTAACTCCACAATCTATGGTTACCCAATCACGGTGAATCCCAATTACATTGCCAAGCTTCTTTGCATTCCACGAGAAGCCAAATGGATTCTATTTCCTGCCAAGCTCACCCTAGCAGAGAAGACCAAGATGACTAACCATCTTTGTATCCAGCACATTAGTTGGGGCACGAAGCTCTCCCACAGATTTTACAAGCCCCTCGTCAAGTTCTACGGGCATGTGTTCTCCTATAACCTTATTCCGACTACCCATCAAAATAATCTCACCCTTTAAATGGCCCATCTCATACAGAACATCATTGAGGGGCCTAAGATCAATCTCCCCACAATCATCTGTTACGTGATGTTAAAGACTGCCAAGGCCAAACACTCCACAGGAAGCATTCCCTTCCTTGTCCTCATCACTAAGATTCTCACTACACACAAGGTGCTTTTCCGTGTGCCAACACCCATGAAGCACTGCAGTCCTCCCTTCACTATTGGAAGCTTAAGCCAAATGAACCTTGTTGAGAAAGTCATTGACTCGAAGAAGAAAGGGGTCAAACTGAACCCGGTCAAGGCTGCATTAGCCTCTACAAAAGCCACCATGATCTCCCTGCTATACACTATCCTCAAGAAGCTTTCAAGGGTTATGTCAAATCAGAAGAGGAATAGCGACAACCTGAAGTTGGTGGCAGCTAGAGTCTCAACTCCAAAGGACCCATTGGTCCTTAAAACTGCTAGTGATAGCACATCCAATTGCCCATCCAAGGAGTTTGAGGATGCGACTAATGAGGATGGGGCAGCCCAGGGAGTGGATGATGTGGATGGAGGTGAGGAGTCAGTGGGAGATCACAGGCAGGGTGATCAAGCTGATGTCGAGGAGGGCCATGTAGAGAGAGTTGAGCCTGAGGGCTCGTAGTATGAAGAGGGAGATGATCAGTTCCCTTATTTTTGTCTTGTGGTGCTTGTTTAGGCCACAATTATCATGTTTTTTTCTCTCATGTTGATAGTTGTTATCTTTTTGTTGGCCATGGGCCATCTGACCTTGCATTTCAATTTATGATGTATTTAAATGACTATCATGAATGAAATGTCTTTTTAGTTCTATCTAGCCTTATGGTTCACTATATCTATTTTGGTTCTTCAGATTTTTGCTAGACTTTGCCAATTACATGATAAAAAGGGGGAGAAATTTTAGCATTTGGCATTGGCCATGCCATGTGAGGAGAGATCTATGGATTATGGGCGAGTGTTGCCATAGAGTCTAGGAGAGCACAACATAATGGGATTCTATAGTTATGGGAGAGGAGAAAGTATAGAGTATGCATTATAGGGGAGCATGCAATTATGAGGGAAGTCACAGTTTTTGCCAATATACTTTTGTCAATACTAAAATTAAAATGAAAATATTCATATTGCATTGGCATGTAATGATTGCTCATATGCACACTTTTACATTTTTTTTATATATATTACACATATAGCTTGAGGAATGTATGTGTGTTTGTGTGTACAAGTGTCGATGAGAAAGTCAAGATACTAAGTGGTAAATGTAATTTTTTACTTTTATGTATCTTGTATTGGAGGTGATTGGCATGTATTTTGGGGGTTTGGTCAATAAGCCCTTAGGTTGTATGTGGAGTTAAGGCATTTATGCCTATTAATGTAATTTAGGGGATGGGCAAGTGTGCCAAATGGCAATGATCAAGATATGATTTTTTCCATGGAATTGATAAAGGAGAAGATTGTTGATGCAAGGGCATCAATTGTCAAATCCATGAGCAAAAGTGTGGAAGAAGCTCCAACAAGTCAAGCCTTGAAGACCAAGACTCAAGCTGGACTACAACTTTCAAGAAGATAAAGGCATGCATGTTGCTTCATAAGGATCATGTAGTATGACCCTAGGCATGTCCACATATATGGTTAAATGCCCCAAACTGATCCCAAGTGGATATGAAACTTCCTAAGGTGTACACAGTGATATACATACAAATTTCACTGTGCATGACTGATCACAAACCCCATGATCAACCACAATACAAAACACATGACTTATAACCAATCATAAAGTCCATGATCAATCACACTTAGAGTTTTTGACCACTCAAGGACTAGGCTCCTTCTCTATGACCGATCACAACTTGGGTCCTAGTAGCCTCATAATCGATCACAAAGCCCATGATCCATCACGGCTTGAGTAGGACTTAATGTGGGACCCCACACCACTCAACACCCCCGACCATGTTTTTAAGGACCAAGGGAAAATGACCCGTGACTGATCACAAACCCTATGATCGGTCACGGATCTGTTATTTTGGGATTCTGACCTTTTCCATTTTTGAATGGATGGACAATCATTCTTGTCTGTTTAAAAAAATTTCAATCAAGGATTGTGAGCCTTTTCCATCCTTTATAAAAGGAAATGTTTTCCATTAGGGTAAACAATCTTCAAGCCTTCAAGAGAGTGTTATTTGCTTTGCTAAAAAGAACCTCCAAGGGTGAGAAACCCTAATCCTCCATTGCCTGAGCTACAAACTTGAAAGTTCATCAAGAAAATCACTTTTGTTTCCCTCTTAGCTCATCTTAGCTAACATCTACTTGAGAGGTGTGGTTTGGGTTGTCCCTTGAGGAAACCCTCTTTGTTGTTGGCTTAGCTTAAGAAGCTTTAGTGCCATATCTTGAAGAAGAAGTGGATGTATAAGGCAAACTAGGTCAACAAAAAGTACTCCCACCTGTGGTAAGAATAGCAACATCAACCAACTTGGTGGCAATATTTGTTATTCATTTTGCATTCATTTGCATATTCATTCATCATCCTTTGCTTTGCTTCCTCCGAAGACACTAGAAGCTTGAGAACCTCCACCGGAGATACCGAGTGTTGTTGAGTAACTTGCTAGTGAGAAAGTAGTAAGGTTTTGTACATTAACCTAGGTTGTATGTGACAATCTAAATGAAATATACCTAAGCTCATGTGAGCTTTTAAAGAGTGGACGCTGGACTTAGTGTCGAACCACCATAAATCTTGTGTTGTGGATTAATTGTATGATTGCTTGTCTCTTCTACTTGTGCTTATATTTTCTATAGTTTACTATGTATTTGGATAAATGCTTGAGTAGCACTTTGATACACACACTCACCTAAAGAAGGTTAAAATCAATCCCACCATTAGCAAGAAAGGGTAGAATAAATTTGATATCCTATTCACCCCCCTCTAGGATAATATTAGATACATTTCAGCCCCATCGTGGTTAACTTCACTGTTGTGGACCATACACAATCAAGTTCGGGTTGTAAAGCAGCTAAGGATGAGGATGGGCTAGCATCGACTTATCTTAGTAGACCCATGTACTTGGGGGTCCCATGACCAACAACAGATGTAGGCTTCCGAGTCTTAGCCACCACTTTGAATGGAACATTGGCGGCTGCCATGATCCATGTGACCAGCGTTGGGTATGGGATGCTGTAAGTTGGATGCTTGGACTCGTGAGCCTTCATCATTACATGATAGATGATCGAGGAAAAATCGATCCTCTTCCCATTGAGGATGGCATCGATGACATAGGTGGTATCGTCTATGAGGTCACTACGGTAAGTGGTAAGCAAGATGTTGTAGGTGAAGCCGTAGTGGAGGAATTTAACCACTGGCCTACAATATCCGTGCTCCAGATTCTTAGATGAAAGAGAAAATCGACTGCATAACCTCTTCACACGCTCACTCTTTTACTCTAGGGTGAGCTTGATGATTAGGGAAGTGATGGGATTCTTGGTGATGCGAGGAATGCCGAGACGAGGTGCCACACTATTAGGGATCACAGTGATGGGCACATGGTTTACCGTCATGTGGAAGAACCTCTGGGCATGGTTGATGTTGAAGAAGTTAACATAGAAGAGGCAGACATCTTACTAAATGGGGCCCTTGACCATGAAAAGGGGCATCCACTGACGGTTTATGAAGGATTTGAGCAGACAGGCCATATGCAGATCTCAACCTCAACAAACCTCTTGGAAATATTGACCGCTTAGAGATCTTCTCGTAGTGATCCAAGCTTGTCCAATTGTGACATGGAGAAAAGGAAGTCCCATCGCTATTCTTAGTTCTATTTCGTGGAGGAGAAGAAAACATCGAGCACTTCCTTGGATTCTAGGAAGGTTGAGGAGTGTTGTCCTATGAGGAGGATACCTTCAATGTTGTTTTCTTCATCCATGACAACATCATAGGACAAGGGTTTGAGGTTTGAGACCAATAGTCATGGAGATAACCCAAGGAGGAGGAGAAAGATGAAGTACTGTACAAAAATTTCTAAAAAATGAGTCATGAGCTAGTTTAAACTCATGTGTTTCTATTTCTAGAAATGCCCTCTTGATCGATCATGAAATCCATGATTGGTCACGCTTGTGATCAATCATGGATGCTGACTCTTTACACCTATGACTGTTTCAAGTGTAGGGAACCTGCCATGGTTCATCCAAAGAGTCACTTTTGCTCACATGGGATCCAGTAACTCCATCCTACCATTTCTACCTTGGTTAGATGTGATTCAAGGCTATCTTTAGCCACAAGAGGAATAAAAAGTCTAAGATGACTTCCTAGATTGTACATAGGCCAATGACACTTCAAAGACACTCAAACCATTTGGAATCAAGAGATTTGTTTAAGATATCAACAAGTTGATCTTTGGTCTTTACATAGTCTAAAGGTACAACATTCTCTTCCACCAATTGGTAAATAAAATTATGTCTAATGTCTATGGGTTTTGTCCTTGAATGTCAGACTTAATTTTTGGAGATGTCAATGACACTCTTGTTGTCTACAAATAGACTTATGCTTCATCACAAGAGTTTGGTGCATCCACTACTGACTGTAATGTATTCAGCCTCGATAGTTGACAATGAAATGGAGTTTTGTTTCATTTTATGCCAAGAAATAATACTATTGCCAATGTAAAAAATAACCTCCACTTGTGCTCTTGCGATCCTCCACATTACCAGCCCAATTAGCATTTAAGTATCCCACAATCTCATATGTTGTGTCATATGGGTACCATAACCTAAAGTCCATAGTCTCATGGACATATCGGATGATCCTCTTGGTTGCCTTAAGATGTAACTCTTTAAAGGCAGCTTGATATCTAGCACACGCACCTACACTAATGAAAATATCCAGTCTTCTCACAATCAAGTAGAATAAACTCTCGATAATGCTCTAGTAGTAAGTGGAATTGACCTCAGATCCATCAAGGTCCTTAGTGATCTTGTCACTCATGCCAATAAGGGTACTAGTAGGTTTAGATTCTTGTAATCCAAACTTGGTAACAATATCTTTCACCAAGTTATTTTGACTCAAAAAGATGCCATCATTGGGTTGCTTTATTTGAAGACCTAAGAAGAACCGCAGTTCTCCTTCCATACTCATCTTAAATTTTGATTTCATTGTTTGGGAAAAACCATGAGTCATCTCCTCATTGGTGGACCCAAAAATGATATCATCTACATATATTTGAGCAATGAATATATGCCCATTTTCCTTTTCGACAAATAGTGTTTTGTCAACACTTCCATGGTCAAAAGGATGATCAAGAAGGAATCTAATGAGTCTCTCATGCCAAGCTCATGGAGCTTGTTTAAGTTTATAGGGAGCCTTCTTGAGCCTATATATGTAGTTAGGCAAGTGAGGGTCAATAAATCCCTCCAATTTCTCTACGTATACTTCTTTTTGAAGTATCCCATTTAGGAATGCACTCTTTACGTCCATTTGACATAATTTGAATTTTAAATAACATGTAATGGACAAAAGAATCCTAATGGACTCCAAACATGCAACAAGGGCAAATGTCTCCTCAAAGTCAATGCCCTTTATTTGAGCATACCCCTTTGCAACAAGTCTGGCCTGGTTCCTTGTCACCATACAATGTTCATCATGTTTATTCTTGAAGATGAATTTGGTATTAATGACATTCTTGTTAGGTGGCCTTTCTATAAGGAATCACACATCATTCCACTGGAATTGATTTAGTTCCTCTTGCATGGCCATGAATTAATCTGGATCTTTTGGAGCCTCTTTGACTCGTTTTGGCTCTATTTTGGATGTGAAGTAGAAATGACTTATGATGTTTTCAATTTGTCTCCTAGTCTTCACTCTGGTGTTGGGATCATCAATAATGTCATCTTGTGACAATCCCATGGTGAGCCTCTTGTTTTGGGTTCATGTTGAATTTCTTTAAGATCCTACTCTCATTTGAGATGAGTGTTCTTCGTAATCCTCTTGGGATCTCTCAATTTTCAAGTGAGATGAGCTCTCATTTTCATGATCAAACAACAAAATGGGTAAGTCTCTTTGCACTTGAGTTATTTCATGATCATCTATTGTTACATTAATTGACTCTTCAACAGTGAGAGTCCTTACGATGTAGACCTGGTAGGTTCTACTGCTGGTGGAATAATCGAGAAACATAGTGTAGGCATCACAGAAAGACCAGGTGGTCTGCTTACTCCACTTCGAGGGATGCAAAGCCTAGCAAATGTGGGTTGGCCTACGGCTTTTGTTTGGAGTTGCCACCAACTCGGGTTTTTATAGACAGAATTGGACGTCTAGCTCATTTCTAGGGAAAAAAGGGATTGTGGGCCTTGCAGCCCTGGCTACACCCGAAGGTTTAGGGATTAACTCTTGAACTAGTTTGGTTTTTTAGAGATTTGGGTAAGATATTTAGTTGGAATTGGGAAAGGTGTTAGGCACCCCAATTACCCACCTTTTTAGGGTAACTCCTCTAACCTAACAATTTTAACCATTAGTAAGCAAAAGCAAGTGGTTGAGACTCTTGGTCAATTTATTATTGTATGCCTGAAATATGGTGTACACCTAAACTCAATATGTATGTTTGAACTTTAGGTACGCCTGATATTTCATAGGGGTGAAATTTCAGGCATATTGCCCCAACTAGACCCCACTTGGTTATTCCAGTAAAACCAGGGACTTGAAAGTTTTTCTGAGAGGTTTTTAAGAGTCTATAGGTCTTTACAGACCACAAGAAACATAGGAATAGGAAGATAATCTTTTTAGGTTCGTACGCCTGATCTTAGATTATACGTCTAAACTTTAGGTACTCATGTGAAAGTTCAAGCGTATTTCCCCAACCGGACTCCACTTGGTTATTGGAGTTACTCTAGGGGATTGAGAGTCTTCCTTGAGGTATGCTCGGGTGTTCTATATGTCAGTGAGCCATTGTGGGCCACTAGACATCGAGGGACAGCCAGGAAGGCTTTTCAGATAGGTACGCCTAAAATAATAAGGTATGTTTGATCTTTTATAGAATGAAAGTTCAAGCGTATTGTGTTAGTTCCAAAATTTAGCAACCTATTTGTTTGGGTTTTTGGCCACCAAAGGGAGTCCCCTAAGTATGGAATTTTTCAAGGGTTTGGATTATCACCCCAAAGGACCCTCTGAGAAATCTTAGCCCCATTTGACAAGGGCAAATCCTCCTTGGAAATTTTCAAGGAATTGGGTTATGTGCTACTTAGCACAGAATTTGACAAAAAAATAAAAAATTATGGGGCGCATTCTAGGAGTTATACACATGGTGTTAGGCCCAAATTTGGTGGAGAACAAGCATATGGAGTCATGAATCTATTGTACAAAATTGAGAGCAAAAACATATATATGTAGAAAGTTATTTATCAAACAATCTGACCAAACAGAGAGCAAAATAGAGGCAACAGAAAATTAATTCAAACAAAATTCTAGTGAAGTACCAAAACTGAAATAAAATGGAACAAAAAAATTAAATAAACCATATAAATGAGTTACCTAATAAACAAAAAATAATCAAGTAGAAACAAGAAATACAACCTAAATTAAAATTCGAACACCCCACTTGACTCAAACTATGAAGTGTAAAAACACTTCAAATCAGTGATCAAGTGGGGACCATTTTGGGGGTCAAATCTAATCCAATGCTTATGAAAATAGGTGGGTGTTTAGTGACCTACAATATAACTTTGAGACCTTAAATGTCTATATAGAGAGAGTTATGGCCTTTGCACTTCTAAGTGGTTAGAAAAATTCATTAAAAGGGGAGACATTTGTCTCCCCTATGTCCCACCATAAGGGGCTTTCAATGGAGTTCTTTGGGGTCAATAGCAGCACTATTAAGTGTTCTAAACTTTGAAAAATAAAATGGATGGAGTACTTACCTCAGACTTAGAGCTTTCCCTCCACTTTCTTTCTCTTTTTCTCTTTCTTTCTTTCTTTCTCTCTTTCCTTTCTTTCTTTTCTCTCTTAAAATAAAATTCTTTTCTTTTTCAAATCCCCCCTCTTTCACACAAAATTCACTCTATTTATAGAGTTTTGGGAGTGATTTTGAGGGTTGGGATTAATCTTGAGAGATGGGAGGTGGATGGCTAAGATCACTTGAAGTGGGGAGCAAGGCTCCCCTCTCATTGGTGGGTTTAATTAGGGT
>JAOXJP010134389.1:0-13514 GCA_025762735.1 Platanus orientalis | reverse complement strand
TTAAATAATATAGTTTTAACCAAAACTTTATTTCTGAGTTGAAATCGTCTACTACAGCTTTTGAAGTATGGTAAAGTCTGTCATCGTCCACAATGCAACACCTACCCCAAAAAATTGGAAATCACTTACCAAAAAGTGATGATGCCAAACTTTACCATACTTCAAGCTGTAATAGACGATGTCAACTCTTAATTTCTGTTATTCTTTCAGATTAATTCTTTCAAAGACGTTATTGATGTAACATAATTACAGCATAAAACCAAGCCAATGAACAGAATGAAAAAAGGAAAAGAAAGGAAGGAAAATCAGGACATAAGAAATGGAAGCTAAAAATCTTAATACAAGAAATCATAGACAGATAAAAATAACTAAAATTTACCTTGACCAGGAGTCGGTATTTCCAATCCTATTTGATTCGTGGACAGATTGAGGAACGTAAGTGATGAAAGTGCACTCAGAGATGATAGGACGCTATTATTGAAGTAATTACTGCTTAAATCAAGTACCTCCAGGCTTCTCAATCTGGACAACCATTCAAAATCTGTAGAATAATGAAAAATACATAAGCTCAGGTGTAGCCAACTGTTCACACATAAGAACATGCACCAAAAAAATCTTTGATTGAATCTAGGAAGATAGAAGTAGACCTTCGTTCTTAATTTCACAACCACTTATCTGAGAGAAAGATAAATGGAGGCTTCTCAGTTCTTTGAAGGGAAGACACAAAGAGGCATTGAAGTACCACACCTCAGTATAACATTGATTAGAACTAATATAGTGGATTAGTCTCACGGTGGTGTTACTGCTCACAACTTCCCAACCACAACAATGGCTCTCCTTAGCGTCCCAGGATTGTCACAAAGAACCAAATTAGTGAAAACAGTCTGCATAAAATGGGGTCCGTGTGGGAAAAGGAAGCACATGTTGCTTGAGAGAGGATTCTCTCTGCTATGCGAATACAGACGACCATTCTTGATGATCATCTGACAACTCATAATTCCAGGTCTTTTGTAATAGAGAAAAGCCGTTAACTAAATTGTAATGTGTGATAATTCTGCCTCTTCAAATTCTTCCATGACATAGGCATATAGAAAACCTATCTTTTTGGTTAGATATTTTTGGGATTTTTGCAAAATGGCTTCAAAATTTTGGCAAAATTGCCAAATGATGAAATAAAATAAATTATTTTCCAAATTGGTTTTTTGAAGGTAAAATTGTAAAAAGGAGAGTTAATTATCTGTTAGTACATTTGTTTGTTCATTTTATACCCATGGACCCACCAAATATAATCTTTCCCAAATACGGGTATTTTGTTGATCAGTTTTAAAGGTTTCCCCACCCGCTGTCCTGTTCACGACCCACGAGCAAGTCTCCTCTGAGCAGCAGATCGTAAATCCATTAGCAGTTTTTTATAGTATGAAGCTTCTCTCAGCTAGAAGATGTTCGAACACATGGTAGTGTTGAAAAGTTCAATATGCTGCATACTCCAAAGAAGGAATAAAGAAAAAATCCACCTTCTATCATCCATTGTTTTTTCGTTTTGTTTTCTAGTGTTCTTTGTTTTTCAATCTCTAACCATTTAAATTTTATGTTATCAATCTGCAAACAATAGTGGTACATATGAATCCCCACATTAGTTAATGGAGAAATTGAAATATTTGGTATCTTTGGTTCTCTGATTTTTTATTATTTTGGAAATTCAATGCATGTGAAAAGAACACAGCTCAATGCTTTTAAAATGAACAGGCACAAACATCCATTTACAAACACAGAATTGCTATGTTCATTTCGTGGTACTGGTGAACTGTGGAATTTAGGAGTAACGAGGTTAGTCCACATATTTATTGATGTAGCTTATGGCAGTTCAGGATAATCTCTTCTAGGTTTTCCATTAGAGAATAGAGAAGAAAAAACAAAATTGCAAAATAATTAGATTTGGTTTCCTTATATTTGGTATGAAATAGGGTTAAAAAAGTAATTAAAAATCACTAAACTAATTTAGAAAAAAATATATTTTACTTTTTATTTGGTAGCCAACAAACAAGTACATAAAATGAGTGTGGCTGAAATGAGGATGTTGAGATGGATGAGTGGCAAGACTAAAAAGGATAAAATTAGGAATAAATTTATTCGTGGGAGTTTAAGGGTAGCACCAATAGGTGGTAAAATGAGGGAAAATCGATTGAAATGGTTTGAGCTTGTGCAACGAAGACCAATGACTGCACCACTGAGACAGAGTGAGACAATATAAGTTGAAGTTGTGAAGACTAGAGGAAGGCCAAAATTGACCTGGGTGGAGGTAATAAGTAGGGACATGACAGCTTGTAATTTAATGACAAATATGGCTTTAAACAAAGCGGAATGACGGAACATGATTCATGTAGTTGACCCCAAATAGTTGGGATAAAGTTGTTTGTTGTTGTTGCTGTTGTTGTGAATGTGATAAGGATTAATTTTATTCCTTGTAGTGCTGATAGAGTTTGTTTTAATCATGATGTTTAAAAGTTTGCTATTATTAAAATAATATTGTACTTAAGAAGGGGAGAAGAGAATTATTATAGGAAATTAGGATGATCTCCCATCGAAGAGATTCATTTTTTGTTTGTTTATGTTGCATTCCAGACCTGATTCTAGAACACAATCCGACAACCAATTTGCTGTTGCTCCTCATGCGAGGTACACAGCAAACATGATCGGTTCTAACCTTCTCCCTCCAAATTGCCTTTCCTTTCATGTGAAAGTTGGATTTTCACGCCTACGAAAATGAAATGGTCTACTTTCGTTCGACAACAACCAGACAGTATGAAATTCATCTTACGAGAAATCCGCTAAATTCGCGAAAAGGGTCACTTTCGTTGCAAACAGACACATCCCCACTGACTATCCCTTTTCGCGAGCGCCAAACCTTGCAAAGGAGAGGCAGCATATGTCATTTTAGGCATCAAGGGTATTGGTGTAATTTAAAACTTTTATGTCCGCTTCCGTTGCTTCAAGAAACCTCATGAACGAATCTCCCACGGTTTTCATACTCTGAGCGTTCGGCTTCCACATTCGTCAACTAAAAACAAGGGACGCCGGAATCTCGCCGGAACCGACACGAGCGGCAGGTTAGTCCTTAACTCTCTCTCTCTCTCTCTCTCTCTCTCAATTATTTGTAATGACTGGAACGCTGTTGAACCCTAAGTCTGTTCTCCCCTCTCCCCTCTCTTTGATGGGTGCATTCCCCTGCTATATTAGCACCTAATCTGTAGATTTTATCTGGGCAGAAAATCTCTATTTTTCTCCAACATCTCCATTTCTTTTGATTACTTTTCATGTTAAATTACAATAGAACAGATTCTAATATTTTCTGTTAAGTTTTCGATCTCTCTCATATTCTTCTGCCTGCATCAATCCAGAACCCTACAGCGTTGTATGCATGTGACATTGATTATTAGGTTAGATGTTGAATCCAAGTTATATTCGATTCAACGTCAATTTGTGACATTGATTCGTTAACTTTGAGAGGTAAAATCGCTAAGTTTGCAATGTTATTTTTCTATATTCATGAACCTGGAACATGGACCAACCTTGTTCAGCTCATCAATCTTATTATGATAATTGATAAAGACAAATACTATGGGTTTGAACCACTTGATTTGCCTATTTTGTGAATCTGGCAACCATGGTGCATTGCAGTCATAGAATTCCTTTCACCTTACTGAGTTTCTTCTTGTGCCATTTATTTTAATTGATTTCTTAAGTAGAAAGAGTTGTAAGTTGTAATGGTCTTCTAGAATAGGATTTTTTTTTGGGATTAATAATGAAGAATTTATTGTGAGGGAAAATACAAAAAGCTTATTTACAAGGGTAAGGTGTAGATGTATAAGAGTAGAGAAGACTCCACACACCGAGCTGTTGCTTTCTACTCCAGACCGTTGCTGGCATTTGCATAACATATGGATGACATCAACAACTGTGCAACCCAATTGCAGGTTAGTTCTGGCAGACGATGTTTTTTGGGAGAGACAATTTTTCTTGTTTTTTGGTGTGAGCACCTTTTACTGACTTTTAGGCATGTGTTTTTGATCCAAGCAAACCTTATACGGAGTTGGATGTGGCTCAGTTTTCAGCCCTAACTTCTTCACAGCATTTTCAGACACCAAATTAATGCAACTACCTCCATCAATGACCATGGAACAAACTTGGCCATTGCAATGAACTTAGGTTTAGAATATTCTGTTCTTGTGCCAATCTTTTTAGGAGAGGATGTAACACATGGATGGGTTTGTCTTCATCTGCATCACTATCTTCATCCGCATCAATGTTTTTAGCTTCAAGAATCATGGACTGGGTCGGTATGTAGACTTCTTTTTCAACATCTTGTTTATTGGTAATACCCACTACACGATTTGGGCATTGGGATTTAAAATGATCATATCCTTTGTAAATGTGACACTGGGATGCTTTGCTAACTGATATAGAGCCTTCAAAATCTTGGGATCTAGGAGGAGTATAGTTACGAACTGGTCTGACAGAAGAGGAGGCACCACTAACTTATGTCTTGCTAGCTACCTTGTTTTTGGAGTACCCACTATTAGCCATCATGTTTCTAAGAACACTCTCCATGAAGGGCTTCTTATAAGAGATGTTCTTCATATTCTCATCAATTTGATAATCAACTTGTATAGAGTCATCCAGAGAAGGAAAATGGCTAAAACTTAGATCCATAGGAACTTGGGGCTGCAATCCATGCCTATACATTGCCATTAATATCTTGTTGTTCCATCTAAAGCTTGCACGGGTAGCTAAGTGTTGGAATTGATTTGTATATTTCTCCACAGTTAAATTGCCTTGTTTCATCTGACTCAACTGAATGTGTGCTCACTGTTTGTAACCCCGAAGCTCAAATCTCTTCATGGATGATTTCGTCTCATCCCATGTAGTCAAATCTCTATATCCCATATTGGAAAAGTTTTGTTTGTAAGTTGTCCACTAAATCTAGTCTGTTCCCTTTAATTTAGCATCTGCGAACTGGAGCCTATGGTTCTTTGCCACATCATACCATTTGAAGAATGCTTCTGTTGTATGAAGCCAATCATGGAATACTCGGGATTCTGATCACCACTGAAGTCTGGTACATCAAGCCTGGCATGTCGTTCCAACTCATGATGAGTATTATCTTGATGATTCATGGTCCTAGTATTCTGTTCCCGCCTGGCAAGTATCATCTCATAGTGATATGGATGTAAGTCTCACTAATTGGAACATCATTCGGTTGACTTGGAAGAGGTATAAAATTTAAAGATTCCACGGCCTGAGCTGGTGCCTTTTCTGGCTCATCTTTCTTTTGGATAGTAGTTGTAAGCATCTCTAGTTGGGATCGTATAACAGCCAAGCTGGCTTCTACTCCATCCATCCTAAAATTTAATTCCACTTTGTAACCTCAAGATTTTGAGCTTGATTCTTAATTTCAATAGACAGATCATTGTTGTTGACCCGTGGTGTCTAAACAGTCAACTTAGAAATTTCCTAGGATTTCAGCTAGAGAGAACCAATTAAGAAAACTTGGCTTTGAAACCAAATGATGTAGAACAGTATAGGGAAAATATTTGTTTTACTTGTCTGGTAGAGAATAAATTCAGGACCGGACCAATTTTTGAACTAGGGGCAATTATGTAATTTTGGCATATTTGGGTAAAGTTACCAAAATACCCCTTATGTGTGTTAAAACATTCTAAAAATTTAGGTGAGTTTTGTCCTATAAAATAAACCTTTGTTCAAAATTTCATGAATTTTGGGCCAAATTTGCGAGGAATATTTAATTTAGAAGTTCGCTGTTTTAGGTTTAAAGTATGAAAATCTAAACCAAATTAGGGACAATCTCTAATTACATACAAAAATTAAGGGGCTTTTGAAGGGGAGTTGAGGACTTTGAAAGGAAATACCTAGGGGAGTAAAGCCCCTAAAAGAATTTAAAATAAGGGTTCAATTTTCTGTTCTAATGGAACCCAGAAAATTTTGGTTTACAAGTTGAGGTTAAAATAAAATTTAAAATCAACTAATTTGAGAAGGGAATCCAAGATATTGTAAGGACAGAATATAACAACAAAGCACTGGTTAAAATACCTGTTGAATGATGATGGAGTCGCTGACGGTCCCTAGATAGGTCCAATCATAAGTGGTGGAATGCTGCCCAGATTCATCAAAAGTAAATTGACTCTTCTCTTATCTAATGTGGAGACAATCTAAGAATTGTTAGAAGAATGAAAGGCAGAATGAAGGGGAAATAGGGGAAGATAAAAGGATTGGAAAGAGGGATTAACGGAGGAGGAAGAGAACTTGTCATGGGGAAGAGAGGGAGTGAGAGAAAGAGAGAGAGATTAGGGTAGGGTAGGGGCTGGTCCACGACCACACTTGGGGAAAGCCACTAAAATTTTATTCAAAATTTCGTCTCCCTTAGTACATGTCGACAGCCTGTTAAACAGGCTTACAAAATTCAAACTTTAGACTATTCCCAGAGTAGAAACTTATAATCCTAAGTTACTTTTCAACTTATATCTTTTCTAAAACACAAGGACTTCTAAAAAGCATGGTTTCCTAAAAATAAAACTACTAAAACCCCTTAAACATTCAACCAGCTTGTATGGGCCCCACTTTACTTTGACTTAAAAAGCCAAGTAAAGACAAAAAGAGCAAGCTGTCAACTAGATCACTACCCCCCACTTTGCCCTGGATTATCAGACGGATTTTCAGACTTAGTACCATGGACTGCCATCAACTAAAATAAATCACTACTAATTCGCATAAAAGGTCTCATTACATCAAGTACCCTTAGATTTTGTACCCCCCCATGGCTGGATAAAACTTATCCTTTTCGCTTAGGCCTCCACAAAGGATAAGTTTTGTCCGGCCATGCCAGTGATACTGCATCAATATATATCTTCCCACTGCTAAAGACATTCAGGAGTCTCTCGTTCAAACCTACTCCAAGAAAGGGAATAGGCTCAAATGTATGAACTTTGTCAGAAAGTATCTCAGCTTAGACAAGATGATAAATCCCTCTCTTCTTACTACTCTATCCTTAGGGGTTTATGGTGGGTGATTGATTATTACAAAATATATTGTGCCAGAAGATATACTTTACAGAAAAGAGAGAGAGAGAGAGAGAGAGAGAGAGAGAGAGAGAGAGAGAGAGAGAGAGTTGTAGGGTTCACGCATATGATTGACTATATATATATGTGTGTGTGTGTGTGAGTAGAGAGAGACCAGTAGAACATAAGAACATAAGAGAAAAAGACCAAAAAAACCCTCATACGTCAAAAGGAACATTACAAAAAGCAACAATGGTAAACTCACTACATGATACATACCCGCATCAATGGTTTTGGATTAGGTTTGTGAAACTTTGTCAAACTTTAAAATATGATACTCATTTCGTCAACCACCATCATCACCAATAAAAAGAGAGAAAGGAGAAAAGAAGTGGTATGAAAGGTTACTATTTATTTCACGTCTGGGTGGTGTGGGCTTGTGAGTTGAGGTGTATTCTTGTGGCTATTTGGCGTTTTCTCCCAGGGGCCATTTGTTGGGTTATGTGGAAGGAAACGGATCAGTGCATCTTTGAGGACTTGTACTCCTCCCAAGATCGTCTCTTTGTTCGTATCTATGAGTCCTTGTTAGAGTGGGTTTCTCTTTCTTTGGGAGTAAAATGATATAGAATAGGCAGCATTTTGGGATGGGATTGCCTAGTCTTTGTTGTTCTCTCCAGCTTTGCTTTGTTTTGTTTTGCCTTGATTTACCTCCCTGGTGAATGTTTTCGCTGTTTCCTTTGTTTCTCTTTTTGAAAAACATCCTTCCTTATCTCTCAAAATATATATATATATATACACACACACACATGGTACACACTACCTTAGATGCTCTCTCTCTCTAATATATGTCATATAATTTAGGAAGAAAATGTTCTGTGATGACGAAGTGTCTGTAGTGTTTATAGTCAATTATAAGCTGACACATATTGTGTTGGGGGTTCAAAAAAGTTTTCAAGTGTAAAAAAAGAGATCAAATTCAAAAACACATCATGTGTCAATCAATGGCATGCCTACATAGGCCTGTGTCAACATAGACGATCATTCTCCTATAATTTAGTCTAATGGAACTGATCTAATTCCTATGCTTTCCTAATAACAACTCTAATACTTAATAATCATCCTAAAATTATTGGAATATAAATCATTGGAGATTTTTTTAAAATTATTTTTATTTCTCTTGTGCGATATCACCTCTGTCTATTATCTGTTCCAAATGCTATACTTGGTTTCATAACCATTGGTACATCCATGTGAATTTCACTTAGACTAAATTTTTGATACATGTATTATAATACACTATTGATTGTTGTTACATGCTAGACAGGCAAAGCATATGTGCTGTGGAGGCTTATTGCACACTGTTCAATTGAGAGGAATATCTCTTTCTGTAAGCTCTCAAGCTATCCTTCAATGGCAGATTATCATTTTGTATACAAGGACGTTGAAGGAACAACTACGCAGTGGGACGATATACAAAGAAAACTAGGTAATCTACCTCCCAAGCCTGCTCCTTTTAAACCCCCTCCGTTCACTCCCTCTCAAGACGAAGATTCAAAACCCAAAGACAAGGTATGGATTGATGAGAAAACCGAAGAGGAGCTTGAAGATCTTGAAGACGATCCTGATCTTGATGATGACCGATTCCTTGAAGAATACAGGTAATAATGTATTAAATTCTTCAATTTTCCCCTGATTTTTTGGATCTTGAGAAATTTGAGATTTTAAAATTTTAATTGTATCTTAAAGGAAGAAGAGATTGGCGGAGATAAGAGAAACAGCTAGACTTTCGAGGTTTGGTTCAGTGATTCCGATATCAGGAGCGGATTTTGTTCGGGAGGTTTCACAGGCTCCACCAGATATTTGGGTGGTTGTGTTTCTGTTTAAGGAAGGGTAATGTATGATAAATTTTGTATCTTTTCTGGTTGCCACAATTATTGAATTTATTTGTAATTTTTTTATGACTTTATATTTGTAATTCCCTAGTTTTATCTGTTCTTAATTGCTTTGAGTTGAATTTTACTCAAGGATATATAGGTAGATTGATATTGGTAGATAGATAGGTACATTCCATTTACACATTTACATAATACACATATGTACATATAGACAAACACATTAAATATGGATATGTTAAGATGATATTCATATATATGTATACTTGTGGAGAGGCATATATTAATGCTTATGCATGATGGTCTGGCATCCTAACTTAGCAGTAATGGCTTGAGGATGTCAAATTGGATTCCACTTTCAATCATGCCTTGCTCACCTAGTATCCGTTGATGCATTTATGTACGTATGTCTCTACATTTTCATAGTACATACTTCTGTCCTATTTATTTATGTTATTTTTCTAGCAGAATTACGGAATGTGGTCTACTTATGTGCTGCCTGGAAGAACTGGCTTCGCGATATCCAGCAACAAAATTTGTTAAAATAATTTCTACAGATTGCATTCCAAACTACCCAGATCGAAATCTCCCTACCCTATTGGTTTACAATAATGGTGCTGTCAAAGCAACGTATGTTGGCTTGCATCATTTTGGTCGGAGATGCATGCCTGAAGGTATTTTATCTGTTCAGCATACTTCATATGTTTCACTATTTTGCTTACCTTGCATTCCTTAGGTTATTTTAATTTATTTCAGATGTTACTGGTTTGATTTACAATGAACAATATTTTTTCATTACATATATGAGTTTTCTAAATGAGGCTTTTCTTAATCTGTCGCTGCTATATAGTCATTTGATTCAGGTTATGAGGCTGTCTACCATTGAGTTTATCACTGATATATATTTCTGTAAGCCTCCATGTAGTGGTCAATCGAAGTCCATGTTTTGTGCGATTTGTTTTATTTTGTGCAGAATTGCACTCAATGAGCCTGGAATTTATGTTCTTTGTAGCTTTTAGCATTGGTGGATCATTTAGTTTCATCATTTTTTAGTCTGTTATTGGACAAGGTACATGAACTGCGGATGTGCTGGTACTGAAGACTTTTGGATCTGAACTTAAGTCTCAATTTTAATTGATTAGTCACTGCAGATTGTAAATTGTGACATTGTTTTTCTTTGCTAAGATTATCTTCTATTTGCCTGACCATGCTGAATTTTATAAATGGGATACATCAAGCAGGATGAGATTTTAATTCTACTGGAACATGTGGGGTCCATGAAATTTCTTTCTTTCTTTCTTCTTCTTTCTCTCTGTCTATTTTTTTTTTTTTTTTTATGATTTACTAAAAAAAAATAAAAAAATATGGGGAAAACAGGTTGGTCCCTAAAAAAAAAAAAAAAAAAAAAAAACAGCGGAAATAAACAAGGCAACCCCACCTTTGCCCATCACTATCAACTCATAGCTCTCCCCATAACAGAACTCCAATCCCTCTATACCATCGTACTACCCATACCCTTGCAGCTCTTACATCTCTTAGGGGGTGTTTGGATGTGCTGTGTGAAAGCTGTTGCGGTTGCAGTTGCGATTGCGATTGCAGTTTTGGTGGCAGTTGCAGTTGCTGTTGCGGTTGCAGTGTAAAAGCTACATACTAGACTATACTGTTTGGTTTGTTGATTTCTAAAATAGCTGTGGAGTAGCTGTTGAAAAAAAAAATATAAATAAAAAAAAAAGAAAAATTAATCACTACATTACATTACATTTTTTTTTTTAAATAAGGCAATAAGACTTATTATATCTATATATCTGTCTGTGTGTCTGTCTGTCTCTCTCTCTCTCTCTCTCTATATATATATATATATATATATATATATATATATATATATGATTTGGCTCATTAAATAAAAATAAAAATAAAATTTATGCCAATCAAACGTCAAAACCATTTAGACAAACTTTACCATTTCTAGATTCAGATTGTTAATAATGGGGTCCAAAAATTGCATGCATTTTGAAATATGGTTCAGTCCAGCATGAGGGTAGTCCACTGAATGGACGGTTAAGATGGTGTGGTATACCCTATTTACAGTGTGGATTGATGTGTAGAGAAGGCATTCTACTGATTATTGAGGATCAAATTCAATGGAGAGGATTGAGAGCAAGCATGCGACAAGGGTGCCGAGTTGAATATTCAAGTTCTAGAAGTTCACTTTGCAGAGCTGAACAATACAACCAAGAACTTCCACGAAGAGTTGAGCAAGGGAGATGGGGTTGTTTACATAAGAGTTTTGAGGGATGATAGAGTGATGGTGGTGGTGAAGAAATTGGGAGTCGTGATTCAAGGAGAAGAATAGCATTAGGCTGAAGTGGGCACAATTGGATGAATCAACCACATGAACCTAGTGAGAATGTGGGGCTTCTGTTCAGAAAAGGCCCATAGACTCTTGGTCTATGATTATGTGGAGAACAAATGGCTAGATAAGCACATGTTCTCAACAGGTTGATCTTTATAGCTATAAGTTTCTATTTCTATAAATTATCTTGGGCATCCTGATTTCTGAGTTTGGCGGCGGTGGTGGTGGATGGGAAGGAGGTAGCAGCATTGAGGAGGTTTCTCAGCACTGTGAAGGAGGATATTGAAAATGAAGAAGACTTTAAGGTTGAGGATACGCCAATTACCGCTTCTTTCCAAGAAGAGCAAGTTATCACCGAAGCTGAGGTGGAGAGAGAGAGTGATTTAGTTACCAAGGTAGACAAGCCTGAGATTTTGCTTATTGCTTCTTTATCTTGTTCAGAAAAGTAAATTTTCTAATGTTAAAGTGAAGAGAGAGATGGAAGAAAGAGGGTTGTTGTAGAGAAAGTGACTGAAGATGAAGATGAAGAGGAAGAGTAAGAGGAAGAGGAGGAAGAAAGAAATCCGTGAGTTTTTTTCAATGAAAAGATTTTGTTAGGATCAAAAGTGCTGTAACACCGCGCAAGCACACCCTTACTGGCTGCCACTTTCAGTCCTTTTTCTGCTTTCAACTAGTGGTCTACGAAACCAAAACTTGGCAAACCAAACTCGGGTAAGAATATTTCCGTTGGCCCACCACTGAAAGCGTGGAAAGCGCTGGGTGACAGTGCATCCAAACACGACCTTAGCCCAAAATGTTGAAGTCTCCAACACTTTCCTATTTCTATATACTCTATAAGCTTCACCATTGCTTTTAAAGGCTCGATTATCACGTTCCATCCACAGTGACCAACACACTACTGCTGGAGCCATCCGCCGTATGCACCTTCCCATGGCATTTATAACTAGAAAGGATGCCCCCCCTCCCTCTTTTTGTTGGGGGTGGGTAACCCATGTCATCCCAAACTGCTTAAGAACAGCACACCATACCTTTCAAGCATCTTGACAATTAAGCAAAAGATGAGAAACACACTCCCCTCTCCCATAACACATTAGGCATACATTCGAGAGCTGAAAGCCTGAAATTTCTTGTTCCCATTGTATTTTTCTGTTTAGACAAAGGAAGGTTTTGTGAAATTGCAAGATCAACTGTAGGGTCCCTCTCTCATTTTTATTCTGATAGATGGCTTCTTGTTCTATTTTGTCCTCTTAATGCTTCTGTAGGACATCTGGGTTTTATAATTGTCAGAAACTTAACTGATTGTTGAGATATTTTTCCCCTTTGATTAAAGATTATCTGGATGATACAAGTTATGTGTGGTTCAAAATGCAGAGGAAAATGATTTTTACTTGGCCTATGTTTATCTCACCGTAGTCACATAAATTTAGGATCAAAATGATTACATTCTGAGCTATATAAGATTATGAGCTGTTAAGGGGAATGATTCCAGCATTCGATTAATTGTGGGTGTTTGACCAAACGTTATTTAAATTTGATGTGGAACAAGAAATAACCCATATTCAAATTTGATTGGTTTGTGCAGTGGTATTTTGGGTATAAAGTTTTTGTATGTCATTTTTTTATTTGGTTAATTTTAGGTTAATCGAGGTTAGTTTCTTGTTAGTCAGTTTAAGGGTTCTAATTTATTTTTAAATAAACTAGGTTTTATTTAATTTTAAAGAAAGTGAAAGACCTATTTCTATCACTTTTCTTTAGGCCTTATTTTGGAATGTCAAAATTTACCCATTTGGGTTGATTTTGGTGTCATTTGAAAGGTTATTCGGTTACCTTTCCAACGAGACCAAGATCTTGAGACTTCGATGTGATTGGAGAAAGTTATGACCAAAATTCTGGCATGGTATCACTTTCTAATGGGATTTAGTTATTTTAAAGTTTTAATTTTTAGGAGTCTAGTTAGAGTGGGATTTGGAAATATTAACACACACACACACACACATATTATTAATGAAGAATTACTGATGAACTCAAGGCTACAATTGTTTTGTTCTCTGGTATGACTCCAAAATCTTGAAGGCGTGATGCTTTCAACCCTAGATGTAACTCCTAGGAGGCTATTGGTGTGATTCCATTGGTATTTTCTTGTTTAATTGTTTAAGGTTTGAGTAGTTTATTAAGGCCGGCTCTCAACCTGACGCC
>JAOXJP010134358.1:0-13514 GCA_025762735.1 Platanus orientalis | reverse complement strand
TAAAGTAACCATGTTGCTGTCTCATCCATTTGATAATCCATATTTCACCTTCTTCCATCTTTCTTCATGTTAACCCTTAATGGGGTTCATAACGGATAAGAATTATGGTGTAGTCGTGCTTATCTTCTTGTTAAGTCATGATTGCCTACTTCCCATAATTATCTCTTGTAGTTAAAAAGGTTGTAAGTTGAGGCAACTTTGGAAACAAATGACTTTAAATAAAAGGTTTCTCATCATGTACTGTGGGTTGTGGTGAAAAGAAGGCAATCTTGCTAAAACTTTGTATTTTTAAGCAACCTTCAGATGATATATAACGATTCTGTTTCTTTTTTATTTGGATTCAAGTTTGACTTCCATACAGAATGACATGCACTGTTAATAACTAAATGTCATTAGCCATCATCTGGAATGTGGCACTGTGTAAAACTTATTTGGTATATTGATTAATTAGTTTAAAGAACACAAACAAAAGAGATCAAAATTAAGAACTGAGAAAACAAATTTTTTTATACATATAATTAGTGAGATTGATAATTTTTTAAATGATGAGGGATAAGAGATGATAATTGACAATTGGATGATTGTGAACTTTGGAATTATAATATAATTAATTGTTTTGATCTCTTAGTTAACTGATTTGGAGAATCAAAGTCGCTAAACCATATACCATATACCATTGATCATTGAAAATTTTCTTTTTCACATGCATCTAGGGTTGTCAACTATCCGTTTGCAAGTTAGAATACTGACAACAATGGAAATATTGATACTGACTCAATTCTAAAAAGACTATAACCGAAAGCACATATGTAGCCCAAGGTTTAAAAATATCTTGGTAAGTAGGGGTCTCATAGTAGTGCCAAACATCATGTCCTAGTTGGAAGACTTAGTAGATAACACCCTTTTCAATTCAATTATGCTTTTCCTTAGGTTACAAAAGGGTGATTCATAAGAAAGAAAAAAAAAGAAAAAAAGAAAAAAAGAGAGAGAGAATACAAAAGGGTATCCCATGTCAGAGGCATATCGAGTAGAAAGTTGACTTGGGTAGAAACAAAAAAGATACCACAAAACAATATAAGTATATTGTCACTCCTCCCAATCTTGAACTTGGTCCATTTACAGAGAAAAATTAACTTAGACATCTAAAGACACATATCATATTTTATAAAGATGTAAGACAGGATATATTTGAAAGTGATGATGGAATACTACGTTAAGGCTGTATATTCCATGCACAA
The DNA here is from genome assembly GCA_025762735.1 of Platanus orientalis. Classification (NCBI taxonomy): domain Eukaryota; kingdom Viridiplantae; phylum Streptophyta; class Magnoliopsida; order Proteales; family Platanaceae; genus Platanus; species Platanus orientalis. The sequence continues at coordinate 12,276 of JAOXJP010134358.1, read as the reverse complement.
ACTACTATTTGATTTTTTTTGGTAATTTATAGAATGAACTACTGTGTGTATCAAGGATTACACACACTATTTAACATAGATTAAAGATTCACACGGCTATTTCCATACGAAAGGTCTACAACACTTGATCTATAGACATAATTTAGTCCATCCATTCCCAAAGAAAAAGATTCTAAAGTAGTGGTTTTGCATAGCGTCTACAGCCCTGCCTATAGACACCGAGTTTTTCCCGTCATGACTCTATAGTTTAACTATGTATCAAATGAGGGAGGTTTGTGTCCGCTCCCCTCAAAACTGCTAACCTCTGCCCCCTGACAGGGGGTGAGCACATCAGTGTAGAAAAGTGATTAACACTTTTTGAGGGGCTGCAAATCACTTGTCAGTGCTGATGTACCCGCCTCGTGTGGTTAGTTAAGGGGAGCTTTCCCAATCCTCTCCAGTATCAAATACATGGTCTTAAGGATTAGCTGATACAGATCAACATGTCCTAATTAAGATTGACTAAGGTGAATTTGACTTAGCCATGTGGATTGTGATAGAACGGTAGTTAAGTATTAGTGGAAGATGTAAAGTAACAGTTGGAGAGTTGGTTACAAGTGAGTTAGTTAGGTTGTTTTAACATATTCTTTACAATGTAACAGAAGGGAAGTTGTATGGCGATCATATATAAATAAACACATTCTCCTCTGAGAGGAGTATTCTGGTCTTTCATTCTTCTGAGTCTTTCTTCTCTGAGCTTATCATGGTATCAGAGCACTAGACTAGCGTCAAATTTGTTCAATCTCTCTGTAAATCGATCCCTTTCTTCAACTTCTCTCTGTAAATCGATCATTCTCTTCAGCTTTTCTCTCTGTAAATCGATCCTCTTCTTTAGCTTCTTACTCTGTAAAACAATGCTGATTTCATCATCTTCGTCTCTTGTTTCTTCTGAATCTGGTTTTTCAAATCACCCAATTCTTTACCTCACATGCCTAATTCAATGTTGATTTGTAAAACAATGTTGAACGTTTAGCCACGTGGATTGGACATCTTAGTTCTGGATTGTCCAATCCAGCCCAATCTCAGATCCCCGATCCTGATCCTAATCCTAATCCCATTCTTTAAAATAATTATCACATAATTCATTTGTTCTACAAAAATTACAGTTTTTAGTGACGGTCGGAAACTGTTACTAAACGTTCCAACACCGCCATTAATATTATTTGTAGGTGTGATGGAACCACCACTAAAGGTGGTGTCGTGGAGTCTCTCAATGGCGGTTTCTAGGCACAGAAATTAGTTCCTTAAGAGTTTTAGTGACGGTTAGTGATTGCCACTAATTCCTAATTCTATCACTCTTTAACACATTAGTGGCAGCCACAACTGCCACTAAAACAGTTAAACTGTTGCCTCAAATAAATTAGTAGCTACCACAACTGTCAGTAAAAATTGTAAGATATATACTGTAATGCATTAGTGGCAGCCACAACCAGCACTATAAACTTAAAACTGTTGTCTCTAATACATTAATAGTAATCACAACCGCCACTAAAAGTCATAAGATTTTGACTCTAATACATTACTGGCAGCCACAAACGTCATTAAAATATTTAAACTGTCATCTCTAACACATTAGTGATAGCCACAATCGCCACTAAAAGATTTAAACTATTGCCTCTAGTACATTAGTGGCAAACACAAATTTAAAACTATCACGATTATCATATTAGTGATGGCCATAACTGCCACTAATTTGCATTAACATCGGATATAAATGATCCTTTAGTAGCGGTTTTGACCACCGCTAATATATGTTTTTTAAATATTACCAAATTTACCATGATTGCCTTATTTAGGGGTATTTTTATCAATACATGTTCCGTACATTCAAGTTTTGAAAATACACAAGTAATAAAACCACTCTAATATCCATTGCATACACAAATTTAGAAAATCAAAATAATAGTAATACATCCTCATATTGAAAACTCATACTCGCTATGATCACAGGCAATTGGGAGAAAAGGCAACATTAAAATGCATAAAGAAGGCAACTCACCTGGTTCACCTGGAGTGACCCTGCGTCTACAACGGGAGCCTCAAGTCTGTGCACCAATTTCATTCTCAGTCTGTCAATCTATAAATCGAAAATAAGTTGAAAACCTTGCTTTCATGGTTGAATTGAAAGTCCTGGTGGACTAATTTGGATGAATTTTAATAAGTCGGGAAAATTGTTATATATAATAGAACACATAATACAAAATTAGGGAGTTTGACTGTAGACGACAGTGGCAAAGTTATTCATGCTAATTGAAGTAACTTGTTTGCTTTATTCCAGATTAAGATACAAATTTTCTTCTACATAATGTGAAAGCCTTGGCAAAATAGCAATTGAGAACCCAATCTTCCAACCAAAAACTCATCTGAAGGACCACTGGATTTCCTCCAGAGTTCTACCCATGGTCTCGGGGACCCAAAGTGTCACAAACACTACAGTCAAAGCGCTCACAACCATGTAAATGGTGAGGGTAACTGTTGTGAATGGAACTCCATTCTAATTATATATAAGAATGGAACTCCATGTTAATTATATATATATATATATTAGAGATAGAGAGAGGCATACCTCCACTGCTCCAAGTCAAAAGCAAGTTCGCAGTCATTGTAATCACCCAAGCTGTGAGCCAGTTGAACAAAGTTGTGCTTCCAGCGAGACTCTTAATACTCACTGGCATAATTTGTCACATCAGGTTCAGAAAATACATGAATCATCAGTCTAACTGCAAATGATTCTAACAAAGAAAATTTAAGTCACTGTTATAGATTAATGAGGGTCATTGCTTTGGTGCAATGTTAGTGGCTTGGGCTATCAGTGTGAAAACGTGGGTTTGGGTATCGTGAATAACCACTTTATACAAAAAGGCCGAAGGTTAGGTCTGTCTCTAGTCCACCCCTCCCAACACCCCATAGTTATGGGAACAGCACTGGGTAATGACCTTTTTTTTGTTATAAATCAATGCTTCCTGATAATTGAGAAGGTTGAGTTGTTAGCAAGAAATGCTTTAAATTCAATGATTATTTCTTGTATTAATGATCTCACCATGTTCAGTACATGTTGTATAAGGGCTATTTAAGCATACAGGGGTTCAGTTTGTTTTCAAGTGTGCATATCGGATAATTGAGAAAGCACTCCAAATTCCACTACATGGATGTGGCACTGGATCATCGCAGATGCAGCACTGCAGTTGATGGAAGGTGTAAAGTTTGCCATGACCCATGACCCATGACCCATGTAATAGAGAGCATAAAGCTTGTATTTCATGACTTCTACCATAACAAGAAGTATAAGGTTCAATGAGGCCCAAACACTTCGTTTCGTTAATGGATCCTTTGCCTTTCCCTTTCTACATCTTTTAAGAGATGTGCAACCCAGAGCAAAGGAGAAAATCATTTAAAATTCAATTTTGATCAGCTGATGTAGGTCTACATGAACAGGGAAGATTATAAGGGAGATTACTGGAAAAAAATTACATTCTTTAAAAACAGGTTAATTGGTGCTTTAGCTGCGCATTGCAGCAGTCAAACAATGACCAGCAAGAATGGTGGCGGAAGACTTGTCATCAAATCAAATGAAAAATTAAACCTTGCTAGTGTAATTTTCAGCGAAATGTTCCATGTTCCATTAACTGGCAAACATAGAATGAGCATGGAGTAAAATTCCTTATTGATCCAAACCAATCCATATGTTCCTATTTTTTTTTATTATAAAAGGTTGTCTCCTCTTGGCATAGATAACAAGGTGGATAAGCTGTAATCTTTAGAGAAAGTGTTCTGTTCCAGTAAAATAATTTGCAAAGCATCTTTAGACAATATTCTAGATGATGAAGAAGAATAAACATATTGTACTTGATTCATGAACTCTCTGGAATGCTAATCAGCACATATACATCTATAAATTAGGTCAACTCCCAAGTGGTCAACAACATGACTGACCTTTAAATAAAATGCAACTGCAATAAGATGAAGACTCACAGTCATTCCACATGAGGAGATCTGCAGAGTGATCACATTTTTCAATTTTCCTACTCCAAGTAGATATTAACGAGGAAACAAAACTTTTTTTCTCTCTCACTATAAGAAGAAGCTAATGGCCTGCTTTGTCAATTAACCATGTTGTGACTCCAGTTGCAAGAACCTAGATAGCATACATTATGCCATTTCTTTTTAAATGGCTCTGATGAGAATTGCTCATGCAATTCACAATTTAATTAGAATGAAGAAATATGATTTGACACATAATGGTTCAATATGATACCTGAATAGCACCAAGTCCAAATGTTGCAATACTACTTGAAGAAACCCTGGCCTGCTCAAATTTGAGGCAACTAAAATGAGTAATGTAACTCACATGGGTGAATAGAAGCCACTTATTAATTTCTTAACCACTTGAATGTGAGGATATCAAAAAATCACCACTAAATAACTCGTAACAGTCCGTACATAAAAATGAAGGCCAATACATGAAATGAATTTTGTGCCTCATATAAGAAAATCAAAATAAACACAAAGTTTAAAACCTGAGAATGGCATCTTGCATCCCGTGGGTTAGTTCAAGTCCAAGGTGAGATAGTTCAATTCTTGACATAAACAATATAAAGGTAATAAAGGACAAGACATAACAAGTAAAACTACTTATTACAAGTTTACAACAAATGGATAATTCACAATCCACACCCATTAAATCCTTATTTAATAGATTTTCTCATTCTTCTATAACTGGTTAACAACAACCAACTTGTAAAAAGCATATTGTCATCCCTCATAAGTAATTATAATCATTAACACATTACAATGACATAGATTGGCCCACAGTACAATGAGATCAAAATCCTTGCACTTCTACCTAGAATCTGTAATAAAATACACACCAGCATCCTATTCCAAGAAAATGAGTTAACTACATCGAATAATTGTGATATAGAACATAGTGGATCAGACTAAGGTTTTCATATAAATTTCCTCGATTAAATATATTTACAAAGGACACCCTCAATCAGAAAGAAAAGGAGCACATAAAGCAAATCATGATGCATACTAGAAATGGTTGTATACATCACCAGGTGGGAAGGATAACTAAGAGGATTAGCATTAAATGGAAGCAAGTTTTTCATGTTCTTTGCCATTCCTGTATGTGTGTAAGTTTACTGTCAGTTTCATCAGTTGCAAAAATGGAAATGATAGCTAGATGCAAAAACTATTCAGCTTCCAATGTACAGCTGTGGAATAAAAGGTTTGTTGGAGGGTTTGACTAGTGATTGCCACTAAAATGCCTCACAAAAAACAACTTTTCTAGTTTGAGCCCATTTACGTTTATGTTGATTAGTTTTATAAGGATAGATCTCCAAGGAATATAACCAAAATAAAAATAAAAAGGTGAAAAAAAATCCAGGATTGCACAATAAAATCAATCACCATGGGTGTAGAAAGAGAAATTCCTTGTGGCTTCAGGGTTAACCACTCTGTCTACCTTCAAAGGGAGGGAATGTCACAAAATTTGATTGAAGCAATTCCAAATATACTCCATACATTTAATATTAAAGAAATGCCACAACCAAGAGCGAATTATGGTATTCATAGGGTCCAAGTCAATTATTAATCTTCAGAACTACTAAGAAAACCATTACATTAAATCAATAAGCAGTGGTTCATATTCATAATTCGTGTGGAAGCTTGCATAAAGATTGCTTCTTTAAACTTGCTGATCTCAGTAAAAAAAATACAAAATAGATCCCAAGATTGTTACCCTACAATTTATTTCTGAATGTGTTTAATTACTTGAAAAGAAATGCTTGGTTGCTAAAACTGATAATAGGGATCCGGTTTACATAATAGAACCTGCACATCGAAGAATTAAAATATTTTACAGCAAAAACTTCAGATGCATCCATGCACAAGTGCACACATATACAAACATGTGAATACCATAAGCATTAATCTTATTTATTAAACACTAAGTTTAGTCAAGGGATGTCATTCTAAAGATTGTCTGTGAGAATTACCGAGGACAACACCTAGGTCAACAATAACTATGAGAGCGATTGAAGTAGCACCCTGAAGAACATCTCATGACTGTTAACTCCATCTTTTGCTACAGAGTCAGAAATAGCTTTAGCCGACCCTGAAAGATGATTTTTATGAGGCCTTTTAGTTTTCCTTATGAGCCAGGGATGACCGACTTTTAGTTGGGGGTGTTTCAGCTTGTATTTTTGTGTTTGTTTTCTTGTTTCTCCTCATTGTTTCTTTTGTTTCTGTTCCTTTTTTTCTATCTTATGGTTCATTTGGTTCACTTTCCAGGAGAACTTCGTTCTGTTGTTCCACTTTGTTGAACAAGATTTGCTGCCTTTCAAAAAAAAAAAAAAAATAGCCGACCTTGGGATCTAGGAGAATGAGATGTTCATCCAGAATGCTATAGGCACAAACCTCTTTAAGCTTACGTACAGAGACCGGTTTTCTCGATGACATCTAAAATAGGTTTCAAGAGTTGCCACCCACTACATTTTTCAAGTAAGGCCATAAAACATCTCTCTCTTTGTTTCTTTAATTAATCCACTAACACACTCATGACAGATTTCTAGGTAAAAGATTCAATTATGGGGAGGCAATTTTAGACACATCCATATATCTACTTACACAATTGCCCCCTAAATTAGACATTGCCCCTTTTATCCATTTTTGAATTTTCCTCTTTAAACAAAAGATTTGAAAATTTTCTACCTTCTAATAGAAAAAGGAAAGGATAAGAAGAGTCTTCTTTCATGAAAAAGAAGGAAACAATTAATGAATTGAAACCCTTTTCTAATTAAAAGAGGAAAGAATAATAAGAGGAAAGGAGGGGACAATGGATTAAATAAAAAAAGTAAAACAAATAAAGACTTATCTTTGGATGTGTCTGCTTAATCATATTCTTGATGCTTGAACACCTTCTGATTTACCCAAATAATCTAATTGGCCACACATGGACTCAATATAGAAAACTCATAGAACTGGACCAACAAAGGTTATAGACCTTAAAGCCCACAAGCCTAGCTGCATCACCATTTTTTCCCTGTTTTTTTTCTTTCTTTTTTTTTTTTTCTATTTCTTTCTCACTGTCAACCCTCTCCTCCTCTCTCATTTGTCATTTTCTTTTCTTTCTTCTTTTAATGATGTTGAATTGTTAGAGGTGATCCATCCAAGTATCAAAATTTGACAGCAAACCACCTATATATAAAAGTTGTCCAGTTATTAGATAAGCTTTAGTTAATGATGACCCAACTTAAAGAGGGGTCTGCTCCTAGATCAACAGGTTTGACCATTTGAGTACGAATTTTAAACATTTAAATCAGATGGATCACTGACCAATAATTAGGCTGTAAAATCCTAGAGAAATTTCTTCTCTTTTCTCTTAGTTAATGAATTTAGAAAGAGAGGAGCCAAAAAATCTCTCAAGTTAAATCATACCGATGGTAGGTACATTTACTAACATAAAGTTCATAAATTCTAGATGAGTCAATCTTGGGGTAGTTTAGAGGCTAATGCTCTATTGACATTGACAACTCTCAATTCCCCAAATAATTAACCTACTAGAAGCAAGTTTACTAATCACTTTCTTAGTCATATCTCTGATCGCTTCCCAGTCAATTCTCTGATTGCTTTTAGTTGCTTCTTTAATTCTTTGATAGCTTCCCCCAGTACTTCAACTCAGTTTGCTCACTTCCCAAAAACTAGGGAAACTAAATCAAACTCAATTTCCACCCCCCGTACCTAGCTTCCCTGAAACTATGAACCAGATAGTGGCCTACATCTTGTCAGATCAATGTCATCCCATTCCAAAGTTTTAATCTCTATTGCATTTTTAATATCATGCGTTCATGTTGGGAAGTTAACTCGTGTTTCAATTTCTCATTGGGAGCAGTTCTCATTTTACTATGAGATTTGAGAACCAGTAAAAAAAAAAAAAAAAAAAGACCTTATCCTTATCAGTGCCTGAAGTTTTGCAGTACACTATAGAACCACCGAATTCAGTGGGTTTTATATGTGTTTTAACTTTTTTCTTTTCTTTTCTTTTTTTTTTTTTTTGCTCTTCCCCTCATCTTGCTAGGACTGTTTCCAAAGATGTTGGTGGTTGCACATACTCTCAATTTTGATTAATATATTCTGGTGAGAGACACTCTCTCTCCCACTCACATATGTATTTATATGTAGAGAATCTTAAAGTACATCTAAGCCATACCATCGTATATAGAAATTACAAAGTTACCCCATTGTACACTATTAATCCACAAATATATCAACTATATCGTCTATAGGCTTTTTGTCTGAAGTCTACGTGTGTGTAATCAATTGGTCCAACAATGTAGCACAAAATTGAAGGGGAGACTTGGCATGTATTAGATTTACTCTTACATGCAATAAACGAGGAGAAAACACATCAGACTCTATAACATGATTTTTAATTTTGATTGTGATAGCATTACTTCATGATCCTCACCAACCATTGGCAGATTTAGGGATGAAAAATAGATCAGGTATCAATATTGTACAGGGCAAGATTCCTGCACGTGAAAAAAAGGTAAGATTCATCTACTTGTGGTAACTTCTGTTCAATGCTAAATGATTCAGACAATGCTAAATTATTTGTGGTAACTTCTGTTCAATTATATAATTAAACGGAAGTTTAAATGACAATGAGATGAAAGCTCTCGCACAAATGAGCTTTCTGGTCATCAACCAAATACAGTGATTAAAACTTGATACAGAATGTGAAAAACTCAGTAAGTAATCAAGGCTTGGGTTGATTAATATGAATAAGTTGGTACTTTAAAATCATGAAAAGACAAAACAACTCAACTCAAAAGTAAAAATCTCCCATAAGTAAATGATATGGTAGAGGTAGCATTTGGAAAAACCAAAATATCAAACTACTTTTGAAAAATTCGTCAAGTATGTGAGACCCAACATAATTGATTATCTTTCTAAAATTTGGAAACCTGAACAAACACTGACCAAGTTTCGGACCAACTTGGCCTTGGATCCTCAGACTTAGAGCCACATTCAAATTTTAAGCCTCATTCAAGTTTGATTGAAAAGAAATAACAAGTTTGATCCTTTCACAAGAAAAAGAAAAGGGAAAAAAAACCTTACTGAAAAAACTTAAAATAGAGTTCTAGTTTATAAAAGATGGCTCATTTATATACATAGTATCTCTAATTTCAACACTGTTTGGCAAAGAATCATAAAGCTAACAAGACACAACAAAGCACATCAAAATAGACAAAGCCTCCATCTAGGCATAAATCAGAAATTTGATTGATAAGATTACAGATCTTCCAAAGCCCCTCCTCAACATATTGGCCCAAGAATTAACTTTTAAGAATCCTCATTAGACTAGTAAAAGGCCAACAAAGAGGGTCTTTCAAAGGCTTACATAAAACTGCAAGCACTCTCAAGTGTATCCCCAGTGAGACTGATAGCTATTAGCTACACAAAAGAGAGCAATGTTGGTGGTTATTTGAAATAATCAAGGTTGAACATTATTGAAAATAACATCACTTCAGGATTTTTAACTGTGAAGCAAGAAGAGACAACTAGCCTGGTTCACCGATCCAAGGCCTCTCATGTTCTGAGGTGAAATCTCTGCAATATATACAGGAACCTACAAAATATCACCATGTATTCATTGTAAAGACTGATCAATGGGGGTAACCCAAAACTTTTATTTATTTTCGGTGGCAAAGGAGGTAAACCCAAACGTTGAGCACTGTAATTTGTCCCATGTACAAACCACCTAACTGATACGTGCTATACATGGCAGGGGAGAAAAAATACTGAGATTGATGAGGATTATCTTGAAGGCACTATGATATTTGATAAATAGCCTTTCTCACGATGCAATGGATGAATGAAACCAAAATAATAGAGATAAAATCAACATATTAACTGAAGAAGCTCATCAGTACCACTTACAAGCTTTCTCCCCAGACATGTATCCACAAAAAACATTTCATTTCAAATTCACAAGGCAATTGAAGCCATCATTTAGATTCATATTGATTTGTTAATGGATTGATTTTCATTCATCACCAAAATATGAATGATAACATATATCATTTATTTTATAAAAATCCTAAGATGACTTCATTTCTAATTTTAGTTAACAAATTAGTATAAATTTGAATGAGTTCATTTTGAACCATCACCTTATGGATACAAATATCTTGGGAATTTGAAATGAAATGATTACATTACAAGTGGCTGCCAAATAGGCCCTGAAAAAAAAAAAATGCCCCAACTTAGGAAATTTTTTTCTTTAGAACCCAACTCTCCCTTTTATAAATCTTCATAAAATGAAAGCAAATCTGAAGATAACATCAAAGACTTAAAAGAGTGAAGAAATAAAGGAAACCCATCTAATTCCACCCTTCTTTTCAAATACCTACCTTCACATTTCTTCGGCAAAGATCTAACAAACATTTAACAAAAAAATTGCGAATTCCACAATTGCTAATGCTCCCACAACCAACAATTGCTAAGGCCTTAATCTCAGACTCCATGATATGGGTCAAGAATGAAGAACAAAAACTAAAAAAATAAATACCCAGTAAAATTTTTTGAAACCATCCCCTCCATCCAACCCCCAGCTCACCCTATTTTGACCTACCAAAAAGAAACCCCTAATTAGGGTTTTGAATCCCCGATCTGTGGGAGAGATCGTTCAGCCTATGGCCGATTCCCCAATATATAAAAAAAAAAAAGATTTTAGAAAGTGTAATATATTGATTGAGACCATTGTCTTATTTGGTAAGGATTACACATTAAAAAAATGTAAAACCAAAACCTATTCCAGTGAAAGCTCTAAAGACCTAGAAATTTTATTTCTTGAAAGAAAGAAAAGTGAGAGAGAGAGACATTGGATGTGCCAATCTATTGAGGGACTCATCGGCCTGATCACAAAACAGGTAGAGCCCCCAAGTGAATGAGAGATTTGTCTCCGTTGTTGCAGTTCCATCAGATTCATCACCGTCGAAAAGAAGCGAGGCATTGGAGAGTGTTGAGAACAAAATGCTACAGTAGAAGATGTGTGGATGTGGTGTAAGGTGCATAAAAATTATGTGCATACATACAACTGCATTTTCTTCCTAAACTGCCACTAATATTTCCTTTTAGTGGCAGTTGTGCCACTAAAAGTATATTTTTAAAGAGAATTAGTAGCAATTGTTGCTATTTGCCGCTAAATGCCACAACAATAGCTCTTGGCTATGGAAAAGTATTATTAAAGGACGAGAGCTATTGAGAAAGGGAATAAGATGGGAAATGGGTAATGGTCAAAATATAAAATTTTGGCGGGACAAATGGATACCAACAATGGAAGGAATGAAAATAAGGAGAAACAAACCACCAAATTGCCAAGTAGAAAGAGTCACAGACATAATAAACTACCAAGACAGATCATGGAACGAAGATCTACTAAAAGATCTAATTACTGAAGATGAACTTTATGAGATAAAGAAAATATTCATAAGTAATAGAGAACACAAGGATAGAATAGTGTGGAAACATGACAAACGAGGGGAATACATAGTGAAATTTGGATTCTATATTAAAGTCACAAAAGAAGAGGACATACAAAATAACACAGATACAAATGAAAGCCACCATGAGGAGACACACCAAACAATACAAATCTTTACACAAACCAAAGGAGGAACATAAGGTGACAATAATGAAAACAACGCCCAAATAGACCAAACAGAAAGAATAAATAGGAACCAAAATAACATTACACAACAAGACTTCCCTTGGAATAAATTATGACAACTAAATATACCCCTAAGATAAAACATTTCCTTTGGAAGGTATACAATGAAGCACTCCCCACAAAAGACAACTTAATTAAAAGGAACATAAATGTTGATCCAATATGTCCAATATGCAACGATATGGAGGAAACAATACTACACTGCTTAGTAACATGCCCTAGAATAGTACAAGTTTGGCACACCTCCCCCCTAGCCATAAGAACAACCAGCCAAAATGAAAACACCTTTAAAAACTGGCTTAAGACATGGTTCATGATGAGCAGTATAACAAATAATAAAAGAAAATGGCTTTGTGAATGCATCTCTATCTACTGCTGGATTATATGGAAATACAAAAATGATACCAGAATAAGGGCGATATTCAAGAATAAGGGCGATATTCAAAATTGCACCAATTATCGTGGGATCAAGCTTATGAGCCATACAATGAAATTATGGG
>JAOXJP010134347.1:0-13514 GCA_025762735.1 Platanus orientalis | reverse complement strand
ACAGTTCACATCGAAATTTTCATAAATTTTATAATATTTCAAAACATTCTAGTGAAATTTCCATTAATCCTCATGACTAAAAATCCATCAAAATTGAAATTTTGAACCTTGGATAGGTTTAGAGTTCAAAACTACTACGTCTTTAACATTAATTTTTTTATATTCATGGGTTGGCCCAAAATGCAACCCGAGACCCGATGAATTAATTAGGGCCGGACCCAAACTTAAGTTCAATAAAAGTTTACAGACCCAAACCCTGGCCCGAAGCCTTCCTCTGTTTTTTATATTTTGGAAGAAAGAAATCTGGATTAGTTTTATTTAATTAATGCTGTTTTTTATTTTTTATTTTTTCAATGAACAGTTTTCTTTTCTATGTTTAACATGATATATATCTGTTATCTGTCCAAAATCAGGATTGGAGGTCTCTGTAACTCCATTTTCGCATTGGCCCTTTGCCGAAAACAATGGGTGTGGAGGTCTTGGGAGCTGAATTATCACTAGTACCTGTGAAGGATGGTAGCAAGGGAGACAACAGTTGTTTGATTGAAAATGGTAATGCAAAAATTAATCGGGCACCTGTAGTTGAGGAGCCAATCAAATTTGGTTCTCATGGAACAGATGCACCAGTTAAAGGAGAAGCGGATCCTCGACTCCCGCGATGCTCCCAAGAAGAAAAGTAATAACATCAGTAGAATTCTTAATTTGTGCGGTTTAGGTGGCTTCTAGTTTTAATTTTTATTAATTGGTTTTTTCCTTTTGGTCCTTTTGTGATATTGTCAGAGACTATGAAAATTTCTATCCAAGCGATAAGAAGAAAATTTCGAAAGGGAACAATAAAAAAACCGAGAAAAAAGGTATGTGGCATTATTTTTTATGCCTAACTTTTGTTTTTTCTTTCGTTTTTGATTGGTGAAATACTGGATTGATGGATAGTGAATAGGTCTTCTAGTCGCAAAGCTAATAACATGTTGAAAAGAGGGAAAAATGTTATTTATTTATAGCCTGTTTGGCAGCCACCTGTAATGCAATCATTTTCATTTGAGTTTCTCAGGGCCTTTATAGCCATGAGGTGATGATTTGAAATGAACTAATTCAAATTTATACTGATGTGTCAACTACAATTAGAAATGAAGTCATCTTAGGTTTTCCTATAAAATGAAATGATTAGTGTTATCAAGCACAAACCGGTGCAAATCTAAATGGTTTCATTGCAAAACCATCCCATCATGGCTACAAAAGCCGGGGAAACTCAAATGAAATGATTACACTACAGGTGGCTGCCAAACGCAGCTTAAAAAAAAGTATTTAAATGAACATTTGCTCCCTATTAGACACCAAATTCGAAAAAGATTGGTGAGAGGACACGGTAGGACATACAAAATCCTGCACAGAATGTTTGCTGCCTAAAAATAATGATGCACATGTAAACTTTTAAAATTGTACTGTTTCCTTAGGAAAGTCACCACTTTTTGTGCAAACAAATGTAGCCTAATGGAGAAAAAAACAGAATGATTGTATGTTGAGACAGACCTATGTAACCGTGCCATTGATTGATACATGTGTTTTTAATAGGAAAGGATGGTTCCGTCCAAGACACCAAGGGACATCATATGGAACAAAATGGATGGGTGATGCATTTTTTGAGTATGGAATATGCATTTTATTCCTTAAAACAGGCCCTGGTGGCCTGGACACCATCCTAACAGTAAATCCTAGACAGAACATAATTTCCCTTTTAAATTTGGTCTCTTTTTTGACCACCTACTTTTTTAATGGAACACTTTTCTGGACGGTTTTACCCTCCAAAACAATATATGTCAGTTTATAATTCACCATAGACATTACATAAGACTTTTTCATCACAGAACATTTCCTGGGAGAATAAATTCTCGGAAAGTAGTGACTTTTGTATGGACATGGTCTTGGCAGTGGACCACCAGTCTATTCAATGACAAACCTTTTTAATTTAACATCGAGAACACCTATCTCTTGTTGAGTTTATCTCAATTCTTTAATGATTCAATCAAACGATGGGTCTCTGGAGAAAATTTGAAGAAAACGAATTTACACAGTACGTGGTTCTCTTTGTTTATCATTGAGTCCCCTCACATGAGGAGTATTCCCCAAAAGGATTTCCAAGAAACAAAAGTTACAAAACCCTTTATTTTGTGATCCACCATGAAAATAATGTGGAATAGCATGATCCTTTGCAAACCATCAATGAGTTAGTACCATGTATTCACTGCAAAAGCCAATTCAGATCTAGAGAACCACTCAGTCCATACAATGAAAAACACCATCACCTGTCCAGATTTATGTGAATTTTCATGGATTCGTACAAACTTGTGGTACCAAACCTGCAATCGGTATCATTCTTAAGAGATCATTATGAAACATTTTTGGGAGATACAGCAGGAATATTGGAAATGGTACAGTCTCTACTATTGAAATTTGAAGGACGAGCTGCTTGTGAAGGACTTCACTTTCCAGAACAAAAGCTGAACGAAGGGTCATTCTGGAGGGGGATAATAAACTCATAACAGATTGCATGAACAGCAAGGCTAAGCCACCATGGGGATTAATTTACCTCATATAAGAAATTCAAGAATCAGGTGGAATTTGATGTGTCCAAGCTATTTATACTCCCGGAGAAGGAAACTGTGCAGCAGATCACAAGGTACATCTGGGGCATCTGACATTCTGACCCAGATAGCCAAATTTGGGATCATACTCCGCCATCATCATCGCTTCTTCCAATCATCATGTCTGCTCCTCGTGTAATTTTTCCTACTTACCAGTCTGCAACAAAGGCTTTTTCTATAAAAAAAAAAAAATACAGGCCGTTCATCTGGGTGAAGATCACTCCCGTATACAGGACATTAATCTGGGTACCATAATTGAGTATTAATTAAAACTCCATCTGCTACACACATTCAAATTATTTATTTACCTAATACCCCTCCGCCCCTTTCAATTTTTTTCTCCAATGAAATTCCTTCTGCTATAAGGATTTGGTTTCTTGGGAATGCATGTGCGTGTGTGTGTGTGAGAGAGAGAGAGAGCTCTGGGTAAGAAAACAGGGAAAGTAAAATACAAAAATGACAGTTGCAACCATTTTCCTACCATAACATCCCCATTAAACTAAAAATAAAAAAACAAACAATAAAATCGTGGGGTTTGCCACTCAATCTTTCCCTATTCATGCGTTTTGGGTAATCGAGAACATGTATATCCCAACTGCATAAATTTGTAAGTTTGATTTAGTCAGCAACTGATTTTATAGAGTAATGTAATGCATAAAGCTTCTAGCTTAAAGAACCAACAGCTTATTTACAGCTAATGGGAAAGGAGATCCTTTGGTATTCAGTTTTTATACGGAGGGAAGAAAATATTACACCAGTGAAGGAATCATTAAGCAGGCACTGCAAAGCTCGGCTGGGTCCACTGTGGAGGATCCACCACCATGCATGGATCTGATTTCTTGAAATCAGCAACCTACAGCATTTGAGTGGAAAACAGTTTCAGTTTGAAAACTTCAAACAAACGAGTCTTGACCACAAATGGTGAAGAAAATACAGCATTGACAGAAGAGATGGCAGTAAATATTTCTTTACCTTTTCTTTGCAGCTTGGGCAATAGTGATATTTATGCCAGAGGCAGTCCATCGAAGGGCAAAGGAAGCAAATTCCAAGCATGAATGGCATCATGCAACCTACAACAGATGCTAGACTCGGTTTTGACCTGTGCAGCACATTAAAAGATCACAATTTCAAAAAAGTATGGGACCATGTGAAATTGAAACTGTACAAGGCTCCATGCAGAAAAATCAGAAAGGTAATAAAAGCAAGAAGCAAGCAAATATATACACCCAACCTACCACTTTCCCAAATTTTGAAAGGCAACTGCTTATCTACCCATACTCTTGCTTTTTACAGCTAAAAACATGAAACAGGGAATGAAAAGGAGGGATAAAATAAAGAAGAAGAAAAAAAGAGTACAAGTAACAGTAACAATCAGCAATTTGGCAAGAGTACCCGGGTAAACAGAAAACTTAAAATTATCACATGTTGAAACACCAAGGAACCATTTCATAGCTCCAATGACGAAGATCAAGGACAAAAAGTGTCTTATAAGCCTAGTGGATCGAGAACAGAACATGGGTCCCAAAGGCCTAAGTGAGCCCCATCATGGATGCCACATTGAAGAGGATCACATGCAATGGGGTGCGGTTGGGTTATACTAGTCTCTAGCCTTTCTAAAGTTCACAGTAGTAATTTTTCAGTCTAGAGCATTTCAATAATTTTTGTGGGAGTATACTTTAGTAAATTTCAATCAAGGGTATTTTAGTATTCACCACTAGGGGTGTCAACAAGCCAAGCTGAGCCGAGCTTTGCCCAGCTCTGCTCAGGCTCGTCACGAGCCTGAAGCCTAAGCTCGGGCTCAGGCTCGGCTCAGCTCGTCACATATCTCAAAAGGGTAAAATTGTAAAAAAAAAATGCACCTAGCACCAAAACGAAACATCAAATAATTCAAACGGATTTAAATATTATAAAATTGTAAGTCATTGAATACATGATGCCATACACTTTTTTTTTTTAATTTTATTCATAAAAATGACATCGATTTGACTAATATTCATCAGATTTTTAATTAAAAGAAATCAAATCAGTTGGTGTTGGTGACAAGTACTATAGATTTGATTTTAAATGATTTGACATAAACATTATATCTTTAAAAAACAATTTTATATAAACAATTTTTTTTTATTATTTCAATCAAATCAAATCTCTTTATAAATAAAAAATTATTAATTACAAGTACCAAGTTATTTGATATTTATATAAATGAGCCGAGCTCTTAGCGAGCTGAGCCTAGTAAAGCTCGGCTCAGGCTCATTTAACTAAATGAGCCTATTTAGGGGCTCAGGCTCAGCCCGTGACGGGCCGAACTCCGAGCCGAGCCGAGCTAGCTCGGCTCATTGACAGCCCTATTCACCACCCATAAAAAAAATACGTATTCAAGGGTATTTTAGTATTTTTTCAGTCTAATCAGTGATCTCTTGCTTATAACATGGTTTAAAGTCCCAATATGTAATTCTCTAATTTTATCATTGCACCAACAATTTTTGTGCAACAAAATATTAAAAAGTATATTTATATTATATGATTGGGTTTTCTTTTTTAAAAGGAAGTGAGGTGTTTTCCTATCTTGGTTCAATTCTCTTCCTATTTTGGTTGTAATTTTCTTTTAAAGGGAAGTGGTATATTTTTCTATTTTAGTTTTTTATTGGTAATATTCTTCTATTTTAGTTGGGAATTTTTTTTTTTTTGGGTGAAAAGTAAGGTGATTCATTAAAAGGCAAAAGCCAAAAAAAGACAGCGGACAGAAAAACAAAAACAAGGGACAACCGCAACAACCGACAGGAACAAGGGCAAAATTACAAAGAGGGGCAGGGAAGAAACTCCCCTATCCGGAGAAAATCATTGAGTCCCAATCGAATATCCAATGAGAGAAGGGAGTGCTGCTGTATCTGTTTAGAGGCAAAGGTCCCAACTTCCCCGGGTAAGTATACGGTTTTCCCGTCTTTTCCCACAAACTTGCTTCCTAGATACACATTAGAACACGAGAAACCCACTCAACCAAATCACCTAAGGAAATGAACATTTCCTACCTTTTGCCAAAACCCTCAAATATGAATGAAACTCTATTATTACCAAAATAGTAAGACAGTGTGGGGAAGTAAAGTGAAGTGACTTTTCCATACTTTGTTGCCTTTTGTTGTTGTAATCAAAAAATGCATTGGAATAAAAATACGGTTTTCCCATGCCTTACTTTGCCACCATTTCCCATGGTGATTTTCCTTTCTTTTCCTATTCCGGGCAATTACCTCTAAACAGATACAGGTTGCCCTACTTTGGTAGGGCCTTATTTTTAAGTAGAATTAGAGAAAACTAGGCTCCAATGTCCACTGTTTTTTTTTTTCTGATGGATAACAAGAGAATTTCATCAATGTACACCATTTTGACCTATAAATACATGTACTCTCTTCATTTATAATAAATGAAACATTATATAAAGATTGCCCCTTAATTGTTGTTTTCCAAAGGTTCAATTGATGGACTCCATTAACAACAGTAGTGGTGGATTTCATAACAAGTCACAGTGGACTCTTTAAACCTTTCACTTTCACTTCCACTTCCTCCTATTCATTCTCACATTATATTCCATTATTGAAGCTGTTCAAACACGTTATTTTAGCCCCTTCATCCATAACATTCCATAGTCCAACTTAATTTAGTTTCCTACAACAAACCCAACTTTATAGTCTATACCTACAGCCATCCTTTCTTTGTGTACACAAATCTTGTTGTAACAAACCATACAGCAGTACCAAAACACTAAAATCAGTATCTTCACCTTATTACCATTTTTGCTTCTAGTCCAAAACCTCAACCTTATACCCCTTTCCCATTGATTTAAGCCAACCTATTTGATACTTTTGGGAGTTCATCTGGCATCATCTAATGTAAGAACAGGATAAGCTAAAATCAAGTAACGACTACCATCAGAACCTGTTTCTGGAAATACAACACTCTTCCACATTTATACTTCGGCAAGTGCGTTAGTGGTCAGCAAGTTAGTGGGTGGAGACAGGTTTGTAACCCAGTTCTGTGGTATCAACTCTCATAGACACCAAGCAAACAAACCTGTGGGAACTGTAGTGATGCTTTCTGAGCTCTGTTTGGAAAACCAAAAAGAAGAAGAATAAGAAGAAGAACACATTGAGAGACTATGATAGTGTTACTTTCTGATCATCCTCATTGCTCTCAGAAAATTTTCAAATCAGGTAAACCCAAGAAAATTTAAACAAAGGACACATGATACACCTTAAGTGAGAAGAATTATGGGCCACTGTACAAGAAAAACAGTCCTTTATATTCCAGCATAACAATCCATTCCCTCAAGCTCATAGAGAATTTTGTTGTTGCGGGCATATGCAAGTTAATCCCAGCTGTTCAAGGGGAGAAAACCTCCATAATCATTGTGACCCAGTGTGTTATTTGCCATTTCACTGATCTATTATATTTCCCTGCATAACTAGAGCTTGCACAAAACTACTATAGCAAGCTTTCGTAACTAATTTGTGCCCAACTTTACTGTCCAAATCCTGCTCCTTAAATCTTTCTTCATGCTATCCTGGCTGAAGTTAATTAATTTTTCTCATCTTTTCCCATCTGAGAATGATACTTTCTGGTTATTCTAAGAATCCATTTTAGCCAACAATTCATATCTAACAGTGAAACCACATAAAGCCAGACCATACAAGATATTCACATCTCCCCAACTCTCCTATGCGATTGATCATATTGGTAAATCTCCAGCAAACCTAAAATTTAAATTCAAAGAGGACCCCACATGATCACCCATGATCATCTAACTTATTCTTGTTGCTCATGGATGCTCCTACTACATCAGGAAGACTACTTAGAATCACATACGCACATGCATGCATGCACCGCATTGTACTGTGCTGTGTTGCATGGCCTGAAATGCAGTGCACCCAGGACCAAAATGACATAGGACAATCTCAACAGATTGTAATTCATGTAGCTTATGTGCCCACCATATAGAACAATCAAAAACCACTGAGCCAACACACCACACATGTGATTAATTTCACTCAAAGTATTCAGGAAAGATTGAACTAATCCCACAACCTAGAAAACTCCCTTATATTCAGTCTGTCAACAAAGGTGAAAACTCAAGCTAGAGTTTACAGACCACAAAGGAATTTTAGGGGAAAGTAGTTTTATGAATGAACTAACTATTCCCAAATAGTTTTTGGGGAAAAAAAAAGTTCTATCAATAACCCATTCAAACAGACAAATCAAACCTCCTGGATCTTACCCAAAATTCAAACAGCAGAATATTCTAAAGTGACTACTCAATTAATTCACTCTTTTTTTTTTTTTTTTTGAGAGGTCAAGAGATCATTTATTAAAATATAGAAGAAAAGAGCCAAGGCTTACATAAGAGGGGAATCACCAGGTGGGTGATTACCAACTATTACAAAGAAAAGAAGAAAAAAACAGACCCCACAGGAATCTCTAATGGTTGGATCCCACCTTCCAAATATCAAACCATTCCTTCTCATCAAAGGACCCAACGACCGAAATCCATTCAAAAAGAAAATTGTACATATAGTCTCAGATCCCCAAAGATTCAGGATTTTCACTAAAAATTTTAGTTGTTTCTCTTCTTCCATAAACCCCAACAAATAGCCCCTAGTATACCAGGCCAAATATCTTGATAGAAATTACCAACACCATGCACTTCCCACCCTGAAATAAAATTGTTAAAAGACAATGGAATGACCCATGCAGATTGGAAATGAGGAAGAAAATAATACCACATTCCTTTTGCCAAAGGACAATGGATAAATAGATAATTGACCGATTCCTCCTCTTCCATGCATAAGATGCATCTATTTGTCAAATGTCAACCCAACTTTGTAGATGATTGAGGGTTAGAATTTTATCCAGGTAACAGGTCCAAATGAAGAACGTGATTCTTAATGGAATGAACGAAATCCAAATGGATTTATGGGAAAACAGTGACCTTGGAATATTCGCTAGTTCAGTATAGAATGATTTAGAAAATCTGTTGTGATAAAATACAACAATCAAAGTCCCCTCTAAATCCACCATATATCAAATGAACCACCACATGAGTTGATATATAAATGTATAAAACCAAAACTCATTGAAGAAGGAAGAATAAGCAGGGGTGTATACTAGGATTTGCCATCAGCTACAACTAGAAGGAAGAAAAAAAAAAAGTACCCACTTCAATCAACATATACCACGGAAACAGCCTCTTTGCTTGCAGGGGTAAGGCTGCGTACATCTGACCCTCCCCAGACCCCGCAGTGGCGGGAGCCTCGTGCACTGGGACTGCCCTTTTTTTTTTCAATTAACATATACGGTCTACATGTCCCCATAGCTCTAAATAGGCATAAGTCTCCTAAAAAACAGATTAGGAGGACTCAAACGGAACATAGCTTTGAGGGAATCAGTAACCTCTCAAAATAGGGCTTGTCCTTAAGAAGTTTTAGGAACTATCCGACGTCTGACATTCCTACAGGAAAATTAGCAATTTTCCAGAGTATTTTTAAGTTGACTTGGACTTGAGGAAACTTAGAAATTCTCTCTGACAACGCTGCCCAGTCTATAAACCCCCAATAATTGATTTAAACCCATAAATAAATAAATAAAATTACAACTTAAAGACTGGAACTTATAAATTACAAAACTTCCCCTGCTGTAGAAATTAGAAAATCTTTGAGATGAAATAGAAACTACTCTAAAACACTTTAAACTTACTAAAAAGAATAAAGAATAGAAACGAAACTCTCCAACAGATCCCAGTCCCACTTCCTTTGCCTAGGCTAGGTAACAAAGTTGCTTCCTAGACTGGATGATGCTCCTGCATTACAATATTTTTCCCCTTCGCATTTGTTTTAATAACCATTTTGTGACTATTGGGATGCTACCTTATGGTGGTTGGAAGTTGGAACAGCTAGATTGAAGATAAATCTAGTGTGCTGCACCAAAACCTGTGCCAAAGAAGCAGTTGTCTCTTTTTCCGGTGTCAGATCTCCTTTTAATGCACACATATCAGAGGATGCGACATTCTTCTTCGGCTCCCCTTTTCTCTGTTTCTCATGTGCTTCATATGGTTTTGTGGGCTGTGATTTCTGGATGAGAGATGCAATTGACCCAAGAGTTTGACTGCAGGCTACCCAGAGCACCGAGGAAGCAATCCTTGTGGGGGTAAGATCAAATTTAAGGGAAGTGTCGCCCGAGACTCGACTCAATCCAACTATTAGTTTTTGTGGTATCTGCAATTCCAACATCCAACAGGCATTTATCTATTTGACCTGAATTACTGATATCCTAACCTGCTATTACTCGAACCATAAGATCTTCACTCTGATTCGCAAGTGCTGGTTGCTAATTCTAAAAAATCAAGGAATTACATGTTAAATTTATGTGCTGCTGAAAATTCTAGTACCTTATGCTGTGACATGTAATAGTTACTGTGGTATAGACAGGCACTTGCAGTTATCTAAGTGCTAGACTTTTGATCACTATTAATAAGGCCTCACTATTTGTGTGGTCCATTCCAGTGACAGCAATTCGTTTCTTCTGAGCCTCTGGAGCAGCAATTCACTCAAGGAAAAGCTCCTCTAATCTAAGAGAAAAGGCCCAGACAGGAATCCAAGAGATTCTGGTTCTGGTCATCAGAGCAGAAAGGAGTAAAGATCTGTTCATATACAGTCAAGTCAGTCACTGGGAAAAAGACAAGCAAGAAAGACTGGCGCGCGGTCACAGAGAAAATTCAAGTTACAGCATTTGATTTCTATATAATTGGGATACATAAACTGTTTCTCACTAATTCCCAAAACACCTTCTAAGACTTAGATCATAACAAATCAGACACCAAGAATCCGAAATCTAACCTTTACGCAGAATTAGATTCCATAACTCTAAATCAATCCAAACGATTTTCTGGAATGAAGAGATTCTTTTTTTCTGGTTTGACAGTTGATTCAATCAGAAAGATTTGACTTTAATTCCTACAAAATCGAGAGAATCATCTACTGACGTATAATATGTATAAATAAAAAAAAGCAATCCCACAAAGGAAAATTAAATTATTAACAATTTGATTTGATTCTTTTCTCCTAGTTGATTACACATTCCAAGAAATATATCGAATAATTCAGATGTAAAAAAAGATTCATCGAACTTAAAACCCTAAGAAACGGAACGGATAAGAGATTATCACCTGACGGTAGTGACGCCGGAATTCCCACAGTAGACGCAGTTGAAAGGAGCAGGCGTATCTCTGAAGATTGTCTGTTGTAACGGAATCCCCTTTGGATCGTCGACGACGGCGTTCGGAGGGATGGCTCCGGCCTGATAAGGATTTTCTCCGATGTAATATTGATGCTGCTGCGGCGGCGGCGGCGGCAGCACCGGAGCCTGGTACTGATAGTTCGCGGCATATGGGATACCGACAACTGGTTCGTCGTACTTGGACATTTTTTTTCTTCTACTTTGTTGTTGATTGATCGATTGCCTGAGCGTTTGATTGTTGGAATCGAAATGGTTCCTTGTTTCTCAAGGAATTGAAGGCGAGAAGTTTCCTGGAAAGAGTGCTCGCGTTAGAACGGCAAATTAAAAACACACACGTGGCGAACTTCAAGCACTGCCGGGCAATTTGATCCAGGACTGTTAGATGGCAAGATGAGAAATGATCTGCTCAAGCTCTTTGAGCGTACTGCATGAACCAAAATGCTTCTTTTGTTTTTTTTTTTTTTTTTTTTTGTGGTTTTTTTTTGTTACGAAGAGTAGGGATATTTTAAAAAGTGAGCTTGCTGGTTGATTAGGAATGAATCATCTATCAAATCAAAATATGGTATGACTCATGAATCTCAAATTCTCTTTTACTTAATGAACTGCTGGAACCGGAAGATGATGGGCTATTTCGGGTGAGCTTATACAAAATAAATTTGATTCAATAACTGTAGTCTGAAATTTACATATTTATCTATCCAATGGAGAAATTTAAGAGGAAGACCAATTAATCTAGACAAAAACCCCATAAAGTAAATTCTTTGCAAAGTCAATATATAAAATGTTATTTGATGCTATGGATACCATATCAAAATCGAATGAGATTATCCATGGAAAATTCTGGTTAGATCTTTGGAAAGAAAAATGTATTCTTTCTAAAGTCATTATTTTTATTTAGATATTTTTATTTAGAAATGCATCAATGGAGCACTAGCTTTGAGAAGCAAAATGGCTAAAATAATAGCAAGAATTGATCCAACTTGTCGTAAAAAAAAAGTGAAACAATTAATCATTTATTCTTTGATTTTGAGGTAGCCCAATGGTATGGTTTGGATCTACTCTCAGTCTTAGAGTTCAGGAATACAACAGATATTTTCACGACTGGATTAGAGATTGGTTATCATCTTCAATATCACATAAGATGCTATTACAAGGAACCATGATATTATGTTGCATTTGGAAGGCCATAAATAAGTTGTTTTTGAGCATAAACCAATACCAACAGAAGGTATAATATTTCATGCAAATCAGTTAACTTAGGCATATAACATGAAACAAGAAATTTCAGATGAAATAACCACTACCAGTGAGCAACCAAGATAACTAGGAATATATCTCCTGAATCACTAGAGTTCCTTACCATTAGACTCTCTTAAAATCAATGTAAATGGAGCAGCAATTATGCACTATGCATCTGTAGAGATTGTAAGAGATTACAATGGATAGTTCATCTGGGGGGAAACACAAGTATTGTCTCCATGTACTCCAGAAAAAGGAGAAGCATCAACATTTTCTTGGGGCTCATATTGGCTTAGGACTTTTCAAGTTATCTAATTCAGATTGAATGTGATAGTAGCTCTATTGTAAATCTTCCCAATGGCCGTTATGTTTATATCACATGGAAATTTTAGAATATTATTTTGGATTGTTGTAGTGTAGCACCCATCCTCTCTCATGTGACCATTTCATTTGTTCTTCGTCACTACAACAAAACAATCCATTATATGGCAAGCTTAACAACTATGAAACGCATTTCTCTAAAGTGGAATTGTACACTATTCCCTCAAAGGATATCTTACATTATAGCAATGAATGTTTGTAATTGAAGAGATTGAAGTTGAATGAAATTGAGCTGATGCTCCTTACCAAAAAAAAAGATATCTTTATCAGATTTGTATTTAGTTTGCTTAAATTGAATATACATCCATGTATATTCAATTTGTTTAGAAAAACCTAAGTTCACATCAACTCCGGTTTGGGTGGACAGGTGCCACTCTAGATCTCAGCTCATGGTGTGACATGAAGTCTGACAAAGGGTGTATTAATAAATACATAGGTTCTCATTCATTGTGTATTTATTGTAATACCCTCCTTTGACCATGTGTATTGACTCAAACACCTTTGTCAAACCACATGTCATGCACTGATTGGTAATTGAGTGGTATCTGTCCATTTAGACCAAAGATGATTCAAAATTGAAAAACATTTTTTTTGGACTTGGGTTCAAAGCCCATCTTCATATACTGACCACTAACATTTACCTATCAAAACAAAAACCTAAGCTGAGGACAAATTGGCCTATCCGAAGGATTGTGTCCGCTCCCCCTTGTATGTTAGCCTTCACTAGGAGTCAAGAGAGCGAACACACCAGCGCCGAAAATGATTTACACTTTTGGGTGGCAAGGCTTTTCTACGTTCAGTGTAGAAAATGCCTAGGTCAATGGGCTGCCACATCAGTGTCAAAAGTGATTTACACTCACCCCCAAAAAGTGAAAATCACTTTCGGCACTAATGTTTCTGACCGTTTGACCCTAAGCGGAGGTTAGGGGTCGGCGTATAAAATCCAAGCCACTTTTTGGGGGGTGTGTAAAT
>JAOXJP010134336.1:0-13514 GCA_025762735.1 Platanus orientalis | reverse complement strand
TTCATGTTTAAGGTTTGAGTAGTTTATTAAGGCCGGCTCTCAACCTGACGCCACCCTCCTCCTTTATCCGGGCTTGATAATAATACTAAATAATAAATAATTATAATGATCAGTGATTGAATTGTTGAATTGCTAACCGTAGACTTTAACACTGGCTGGAATTAAGTTGAATTATGAACTCATACCTTTTTCGGAAAAGGACAAGCTGCAACAAATTGTTCTTTAGATTTTTGTAGTATTGATAAAAAGCAAAGCTATTTTGTCTTTTAACATGGGTTGTTTTGTCTCTTAACATTGGGCTTTTGTCATTTTGTGATCTTTTCCTTTTGCTACAGCTGATAATTTGGCTTGTCGGACCCGTTGCTCGGCAGTTAATCCATTCTACGGTCTATAGATTAGACTAGGAGTGGTGATTTTTGGCCTTTCAGTGGGGTTGGCATTTCCCGGCCTGAAATCCTCTACGCCACTTGTGAGGCACTCAAGGGCCAAGGGAGGGGCTGATATCCTCTGCGACTTCCCCTTTGTGACACACGAGGGCCAAGGCATAGGGGGGAATCAATTCACTTTGGAGTTGTCATTTCACCCGCAAAAAGTGAATTGATTCTCCCCCTCTGTCTCGGCTCTGGAGCGTCGCAGAGGGGGGCTGCAGAGAGGATATGCTCTTGGGATCAACTCACTTTTTGGGATGTCACATCACCTCCAAAAAGTGAATTGATTTCTCCCCTCGTGTGACCCTTGAATGCCTCACAAGGGGGGTGGCATAGAGGATATCAGCCCGGCATTTCCCTCCCCAAGTCAGATCCGACCTAACAAAGCTTGGCAGTTTAGTAAAGAACCCAGCGAATCCGCGGGGTATGTCCTGGTTGGTAATGCTACTTTAAATGTCCCATATCCTCTGCGCAGCCCCCCTTGTGCGACGTCAAGGGCCGAGACACAAGGGGAGTATCATTGACCACCACTAACGTTTGCCTTCCCACAACATGCTTTCTTAAACTAAGAATCAATTGACCTTGCCTCCGTGACTTCAAAGCAGAGGAAACCTCCTAGTATCTGCTTAGACATAAGCTTGATTACGCGTGGCAATTCTTGCCTCCACTTCTCGCAAAGTAATATATGAGAAAGTCACTAGGTATATTCTCAGATCTACACTTATTAAGAATTTAGTTAACAGCGGGTCATTATTAGAAAAATATAACATTTAAAAAAAATAGATAAAAACAATAAAAAAAATTAAACGTACTTTTATCAGACATTGTGCTTTGTGCAAGTTTTGGTTAACATTTCGTTTGTATTATAATATCATCTACAGTTTAAAGGTCTTTACAGTTCAAACGGTTGAATCAGAGAAAAAAAATGTCTGTGATTTGACACCGTCCAAAATTGAATGTGTCAAATCACAACCGTTGAACTGTAGACTGATTTTGTACCATAGACGTTTTGTCCTGGTTGGAAAGAACCCATTCAGCATCATGGTTGAAAGGTATCAGCTAGAATGCCCTCAGGATTTGGTAAGAACTTGTGTGAACGAACAAGGTCCGAACTGCTGAGCGGTAGACACATCAGCGCAATAAAATGAAAAACAGTTCCCAAAAAGTGTAAATCAAAATTTTTTTTGCACTGTTGTGTCTGCCCGTCAGACCTTGTTCGTTCATAAAGGTTCGTACCTAATTAATCCTACCTGTAAGATCAGTTAGCTTCAATTAGGGAATGGATCTGCTATGCCCAATTTGTCTGTCCCTGCATATACCAGAGACAAAAGGTGAGGTGTATGTAGGATTAAAACTGTAAACAGTATTAAAATGAAAAAAAACCGGTGTCACTAAAAATGGGGTTCAAAAAAAATGTTCTGTCATGACAAAGTGTCTGGTGTATAATGGTGAATTATAAGCGTACACATGATGTGTTTGGGTTCAAAAAAGTGTTCAGGTGTAAAAGAAGAGACACCAAATTCAACAATACATCATGTGCCA
The DNA here is from genome assembly GCA_025762735.1 of Platanus orientalis. Classification (NCBI taxonomy): domain Eukaryota; kingdom Viridiplantae; phylum Streptophyta; class Magnoliopsida; order Proteales; family Platanaceae; genus Platanus; species Platanus orientalis. Next base: position 11,544 of record JAOXJP010134336.1, on the reverse strand, counting down.
AACAATGGAATGCCTACGTAAGCATGTGTCAACACAGACAAGCATTCTCCAATGGGGTTATAGAGTTAAGACACTACAAAAAGTGTTCAAATGAACATATGCTCCCTCTTTAAAATAGACACCTTGTGTCAGCCTCGTGTGGTGAGGCGGGGGACAAACAAATTTAGGTGTAATAGATACTTTTCCTTTCTTATTTTTATCTCATTTTGCAAAAATATTGCTCAGACAGTCCTAGGGAGATTCTCATGCCAGCAGATAAATCTTTAAGGACCATTTCATTCCCGGCAGAGGATTTTTCCCCTCAGAAAGTCGTTTTCATTGGTCTTTAATATGATTTTGATTTCTTGGTACTGATTTTTTACCACTTATCACTTTCTAAATACAATGCGAAACAATAGTTATTTTGCTTCTATTGAAATTTTGGTTCCGGAGACATCAATAAAATTCACACGTTGCGTCTAATAGATGTTAAATCAAAAGAAAACTAAAATCCATCCAATATATTCATTTCCACCTCGTTGGCTAGTCAAATTTGGGAGATATGATCTTCTGTGACCTATATGTGATCTGTTTCCGAATTCAGAGGCCCTTTTTGGACACCAACATTTTTTAATTGACACCTTTCTTCATACTTTTAACCTTATACATAATATGTGCCAGCTCATGTTGTGATCACACATTAGTCACACCAATGTTGATCTCATAAGATTTGCCCCCAATTTTACTGGTAAGCAACAAGGCACGTGGGCCTGGGTCCTTAAGAGTAGCATTAAGGCTCAAGACCTTGTCGGCAAGGTCTTTCGTAGGTACACCCCGGTGCCAGAGATTTCGCTTCCATTTCAAGACTTGTAATAAATTTGGATATAGATAACACGAAGCTACCTTGGACTTGGATGGATCTCCTATGCCACCAATGGTGAACCCAACATACCTTATCTCTATTTACTTCTTTCTTTCTCTTAGCTTCTTTGGCGACTTGGCAATTGTTCGAAGCGGAAGTGGTGAAGAAAAAACCTTCTTTAATGTTGGGGAGATGGCCAATAGCTGCATTTCCATGGCGCTCTCTGAATTTTATCATGTTAATACTAATTATAGGACAACACTGGCCTTACATACCATGGATTCCAAAGGTGATGCTGTGGCCGCTGCATCTGCAGGTATTTTCAGTAGACCGATTTCCCAACTAGATTCATTCATTTCCTTCTTTTCTTTGCTTCTTTATTTTATTTTGATGTTTTCTTATGAGGTTTGGAAATGGGTGTAAGCGCATATTTACCTAATACGTGAGGGAACCCTCATTGAGAGTAGAGAAAAAAATGGAGCTATTCAAAGTTTTAAACCTCATAATATTACTTTGGTAGTAAATATTGTTACAAGTGTTGTATTATCATCCTATATTTGCTTGGGCATTTGCCTTTACTTCGGTTGCACGAGACAAAATGTTGGGTAATAAAAAATAATATATGCAATGGCCAAACATAGGTTATTTATTTATTTATTTTTGGTACTGACCTTTAGGGTCTACATTAGTATCTGTTCATCACAGCCAACCCAATCCAAACCAAGCAGATTCAAACAGATTCAAACAGGTGATTTCCATTACGCACTGCTCACCCCACCCTCATTTTCAGGAAATTGACCTGGGTCTTCCAAATGAAAGACATGCTTCAGCTGCCAGAGTACAGGTGTTAGCCACATGGGCTAAATATTGCATAAATTCCTTCCCACTCTCCCTCTCCTCCCTCATTAAAATACAATAAAATGACAAAATACTTCATGTCTACGGAAAGAGATGATTTATATTTCTGGTCTTCTGAGTATACCGAGATTCGAATTTCCCAAGTTATTTCGAAAATTAAACCTTTCTGTTTTAAAATTATGGGTTATATATATATATATATATATATATATTTTGGTAAATAAAATTATGGGTTGTTATCTGGAGATTGATACTCTTTCTAAGAGCTTTATAGGTGTTTGACACATCACCAGCTGCTTATGTTGCAAGTTTCTATGCTTTTTTAATGAAAATTTGAAACTTGTCTTTATAAATTAATACTAAGGGAAAAATATATACATTGCATGTGTCCTATTTGTCTTTAAGAATGTCGATGTTGAATATATAAGCGTGAGTTTCACTAACCTTAGTATGCACAACGTGTGATCAAACTTGTAGAAGTGATTTCTGTTTCCTAATTACAATTATGTCCTTACATTTATTTTATTCAAGGAAATTTAAAGAAAAGTGAAAAATGTGTTGGGCACCCACTTTTTGATTTAAGCACCTTTTTTTTCTTTTACACTTTTAACGTTATACACACATGTCAATCCATGGTGTGGTTACACATTGGTGTCTATTGGTGACACCAATGTTGATCATAGAAGATTTGTTTCCCCAAACTAGAGAAGCCTAAGAAAAAGAAAGAAAATAAGGAGGGGAAAACTCCGATTCAAAGGTGTTCCAGTAGTGTTGATCTCTGATAGAGACAATTTATGAAGAGGGCTGAAAGAGATAAGGATACGAAGTAAAATACTTTAATGACGATGATGTCACTGTGATTGTCGCAAGTAAAGCTTGATCTGAAAATTATAGCAGTGTTTCATCCAAATGTGATTGAAAATAACACCACTTCCCTAATAATTCATTTTCTCTAAATTACGACCACAATTCCGTTATTTAAATAAATTGTGAATTTTAAATAATTCTGTTTTCACATAACTTAAATTGGACTCAAATTAAATGGTGGAAACAGAATCCGGGGCCAAATTCCATTTTGGACTACCAAATCTTTGAATCCAAACATACCCTAAAAAAGAAGTCAGTTTTTTATTTGTAGAGCCAATCAAGCTGGCATGCAGCCGCTTGGTAGAGGGAAAACTGACGGGAGAGACAACCAATATAAGGAGTTTTAGAACATAATAATTAAGGGATCAATATATACGTTGATTTTCGGGATGATAAATTAAGTAGAGGAACTTCAAATGCTATTTGGGACAATCATACAATGTACTTTATCAATCACGCACAAGTTCATTCATTTGTGTACTATCATTTGCGCATTGTCAATCAGTTCATTCGCAAGCGTCAGACTAGGTTCATTCGCGAGAGTCAAACAAAGTTCATTTGTGAGTATCACACTTTGTTCATTCACGAATATCAAACTTATTCATTCGCCAATTCCTCACTTATTCATTCACGAGTATCAAACTTAAGTTCAAACTTTAAGTTTTCTTTTGTTTGTCTTAATATCAATTAATCCGAGACAGAGAAGGTGTCATTATCGAGTTTCATGAAGATAGTCAAGGCCTCCAATTATTGTGCAAGGGATGCGGTGAAACTAACTCTGGGATACAATCTTGCTCGGGTAGAACCCTTGTTTCTCTACAAAGTCACACTTTCTGGCAAAGGAGAATAAACCTTTCCCATTACTTAAAGCCCAGTGTCTTTACAAGTTTATCGAAATTTCAGCAGCATAACATTTCCGTTAGTGCCCGAATCAATAATACACTCAAGATATGAGGTGTGTTTTCACAACACCAAGAATTGATCTACCTCAACTCTTTGGGACAAGCAAAATCTCTCGAAAGAGAATGTGGTCCCTAAAGAAGTGAAGACTGGAGATCTCAAGGATATAGCCAAGTTCTCAATGGTCAAGTAGGGTGAGAAGATGTTGAAGGTGATGATAGTAAATGAAAGAATGAATGGAGGAGTGAGAGAGGATGTGAGGATGAGAAGAACACTAATAGAAATGGATGAAGGACCAAGTTTTTGACAAGCCTTTCCTATAGTGTAGACATGCATTAGTATGTCTAAATTATGTCAGTGAAAAAATCTTTAAATTGAGTTTTCTAACAACCAAGACTTGTCACACACATAGTCCTTCTAGTAAGGCTTTACTCTTTTCCACAATTAGATTAGTATTTAAGGTCTTGCTTTATCCTGATTTACTAAAGTGCTCTTGAGACAGTTTGGGTTTCATAGGAAGTGACCAGCTTCCACACTCAGATAGGTGTCTTTTATCAAGAACTTTCTCAAGCCCTAACCAAACCTGGGTCTATAGAACTCATTAAGAGTCACATTCTCATACTCCATCATCTATGAGTTTAACTCATGGGTAACAATCACATATTCTATAGGAAATACCTCTTGTAAGAACCACGCATTCATCTATAAGAATTGCATTTGTAGACTCTCTATAGGAAGTGACACATTTCATTAATTGCAATTTGTGCTTACAAGTGGGTGATACAGTTGACACATTTTTCCATTGAACCTTGAGCCGTTAGGTTGGTTTCTCATTAAACCTTGAGCAGTCACGTTGGGTGTCTAGTCAAAACATATCATACAGGCTTTCAAATCCCATTCCCCTCGATGAGCTAAAGGTTAACTCCTTGTTCAAGCCTCTTAAGAGCAGGTCTACCAAGTTCTTCTTAGGCTTTACATATTGTATGGCCACAATGCAGTTAGCGATAAGACCCTTCACATGATTATGCTTCAGGCATACAAGTATAGATTTTCCATTATAATTCTTGCCATCTACCTTAAAGTTGGTAATTTGATTATCGCAGTAGATAGTTCAGGCCGACACAGGCTTGTCCCATATTTGTATGTCTACCAAGATATTTTTAAACCATTCTACCTCTTCTCATACCAAAGACAGGGTTACAAACTCTGACTTCATTAAAGAATGGGTTAAGCATGTTTTTTTTTTAGATTTTTATAAGATCATACCTCCTGCTAAAGTGGAAATCCAAGCAATCATAGTTTGGAATCATCTAGATCAGAGTTTTAAGTAGCATCACCGTGTCCTTCGACGACAACAGGATCCTTGTCATAGTGAATTTCATAGTTCATGGTTCCTTTCAGATACCGTAAAACCATATACAATACATTCCAATACATGTTCCTTGGGTTGCTAGTGTATTTACTAAGCATTCCTACTACAAAGGTGACATCAATCCAAGTATAGTACATGACATACATTAAGCAATCAATAATCTGTGAGTATCTGTATTGTGATACTCGACTCACTATGTTGTTCATCAACTAAGAAATGGGATTCATTAGGATAGATGTTGGAATAGTCTCAAGCATATTGAACTGCTTGAGTACTTTCTCGATGTAGTTGGGTTGTGAAATCACAATACCTTTATCATCTTAAATGATTTTGATTCCAAGAATCACTGCACCAACCACAAGGTCTTTCACATCAAACACATATGATAGAAACCTTTTTGTATCATTGATACCGTATTCATCAGTTTTGAAGATGAGCGTGTTGTCCACATAGAGACTGATGATCACACATGACTCTCATTTGCTCTTAGAGTAAATGCATATATCTCCATCATTAGATGTAAATCCAGTACCAATGAGAGTCTATTTGAACTTGTCATGTCATTTCTTAGGTGTCTGCTTCAGTCCCTACAAGAATCATATTAGCTTGCATACTTTTTTCTCTTGTCCAAACTTTATGAATCCTTCGAGTTAATCCATGTAGATTTCTTCTTCTAACTGACTATTTGGGAAGACAGTCTTTACATCCATCTGATATATGATCAGGTTCTTTATAGAAGCCATAACCAATAATAGCCTAATAGTCGAGATTCTTGTAATAGGTGCATAGGTTTCAAAGTAATTTAAGTTTATCTTTTCTCTAAACCCTTTATCCACTAAACGGGTCTTGTATTTCTCAATTGTGACATTTGGTTTAAGCTTCTTCCTGAATATCCACTTACAACCACTTATCTTATACCCCTAAAGGAGATCCACTAGAACCCACATGTTGTTTGACATTATGGAATGCATTTCCTCATCAACCACTTCCTTCTAGAATATAGCGTCATGTGACCTCATAGCTTCATTATAAGAGAGAGGGTCTCCTTTAACAACAAAAATAGAGAAATCAATACCAAAGTCCTTTTCCCTCCTCTTTTAAATACTTATTCATGGCACAGGCAGAGTTATCTTAGTTGTTCCGTCTCTTTTCTTAGAGTTTGTGATAGCAACCATCACTATTTCTGAGGTCTTTTGGAAGTGGAACACATTCTAAAAGAACTCAACATTGGTGAATTCAACAATGGTGTATAGACTAAGAGTCTCTAGATTAACAAATCTATAGGCCTTGCTTATCATGGAATATCCAATGAAAGCGCAATTAGTTCCTCTCAGTCCTACCTTGGAGGTGTGCTCGTGTGGGATTTTCACTTGAGCTAAACATTCTGAAGTTCTGAAGTAGCTCGAATTAGACTTTCTTCTTTTCCATATCTCATATAGAGTAATTTCAAGTTTCTTTAAGGGTACTTTATTTAGTATATGGCAGGCAGTCAACAACGCCTTACCCCATAGGTTCATGCATAAACCAAAGCTTATTAGCATGGTGTTGACCAATTTGGCAAAGTGTGAGCTTTTCTCTTTGCAATCTCATTCCGTTGTGGAGTGTATGGTGTAGATGTCTTTCTATGGATCTCACAGCCTTCACATAATTTAATAAATTTAGAATCCATGTATTTGCCTCCCCTATCAGATCTCAATACTTTGACTTTTAGGTTAAGGAGATTTTCAACTTTAGTTTTGTGAGATTTGAACTTCTCAAACGCTTCATCTTTGGTTCTCAGTAGGTACAACATAGGTTTATTTTAATGCATCATCAATGAAAGTTCTGAAGTATCTTTTTCCTCCTCAAGAGAATGTATCCATCATCTTGCATATGTCGATGTGAATTAGGTTTAACATGTTTAATGATCTTTGCATGATTTTGAATGATGCGTGTATGACTTTGCATTTGTTGCATACAATGCATTTTTCGTTATTTGTATTAGTGAGGTTGTTAATGAGTCCTAGATTAGGCATGTGCTTGACCTTGTTATAATGAACATGACCTAATCTACTATGTCATAATTCACAAGACTCAATCACTTAAGCAGAAGTAGAAGACATTTTATTCATAACATTAAGTTTGAAAATTCCAGATTTGGAAAATCTTTTACCTACAAACATTTTGTTCTTAATAAGTATAAACTTATCAGACTCAAACATTAACTTGAATCCATGCTTGCTCAACAATGATCTAGAGACAAGGTTCTTTCTAATGTCTAGGACATGCAAGACTTCTCTAAGGGTAATGGTCTTCCTAGAGGTAAACCATAACTTTATAATGCCTTTTCCGATGACTTGGGAGGATGAGGAGTTCCTCATGAACATGTTCATACCTTCCCTCACTATTTGATAGGTAGTGAACAATGTTTGATTGCCCTATATGTGCCTTATGGCATCGGTGTTGATCCACCAATTAATTTCATCTTTTGCCATGTTGGCTTTAGTCACAATAACAGAAAGTTCATCATCTTGGAATTTTTGCTTGCTTTTGTTCTTCTTCTTATTACATCATTCATTGCAATGCTTTCACTGGTGATAGGCTCTTCCTAGGTGACATGCCTTCCCATAGACGTAGCAGTGTATCCTGGTCCTAATTTCTTCATAGTACTTGTCATAGAAATTCGTCCTGCCCTTGTTAGTCTTCTTGAAATCTTTTCTCTTTAGAGAGAATCGGCTCTTAGGCTTGTTTTTAGTAACGTGAGCCTTCTCAGTTAGCTTAGGCTTTTTTCCTTTCTTCCTTGCAAGCTCCTCCACCAGAAGGTGGTGTATTAGAGTGTTAAGCTCTATGTCCTTAGTTTCATGCATGAGTCTGGTCTTGTAATCTTTTCATGATGGAGGCAATATAGAAATCAATCCGTTGATATGAAATATAGGGTCTAGAAACTCCCTGTAGCAGTGATTGCATTGGTGATTTTTTGGAAATCCTTGGCTTATTCCAGAACTAACTTGTTATTCACCATCTTGAATTCTCTATAGCTTTATACATTGAATTTCATGCTTCCAATAGCTTCTCCCTTATAGACCTTGACTACGCAATCCCATAGTTCTTTTATAGTCTTGGTCTTTTTGAGAAATTGATTGAAGATGTTAGAAAGCATCTCCAAAATCATATAGTGGCACTTGTAGTCCGTAGCCTCCCAGTTCTTGTTTGCCTTAAGAGGCATTAATTTCAGTAAGTCTTGTTTCATCTTTTAATGGAATCAGTGGAGGTGCATCAGTTAGCACATAATGGATATTTAGTTGCTTCAGTGTGAACTCAATCTTCTCTTCCCATCTCTTAAAGTTCTCTCCATTTAATCCGGTAAATTTAAAGTGAAAGGTCCTTACATGCACAAAGGGAGCAAACATATCTCCAAATTGTTGATTTTTGGGATGATAAATCAAGTAGGAAGAACTTCAAATGCTATTCGAGACAATCACACAATGTACTTGAACAATTGTACACAATTCAATCATGCACAAAATCATTCATTTGTGCACTATCATTCGCATACTGGAATTTGTGCATTGTCATTCATACACTGTCATTCTGTTCATTCGCGAGCTCTAGACTAGGTTTATTTCTGAGAATCACTTTGTTCATTTGCTAATTCCACACTTGTTCATTCATGCTTCATTCACGAATATCAAAATTCTTCAGTAGCGAATTCCACACTTGTTTATTCATGAGTATCAAACTTAAGTTCAAACTTTAAGTTTTCCTTTGTTTATCTTAATATCAATTAATCCAAGATAGAGAAGGTGCTATTATTGAGTTTCATGAAGATAATCAAGGCCTCCCATTATTGTGCAAGAGATGCGGTCAAGCTAATTATGGGATACAATCTCGCTCAGGTAGAGCCCTTGTCTCTCTACAAAGTCACACTTTCCGGCAAAGGAGAATAAACCTTCCCCGTTATTTAAAGCCCAGTGTCTTTACAAGTTTATCAAAATTTCAGCAGTGTAACATTTCCGTTAGTGCTCGAATCAATAATACGCTCAAGAGATGAGGAGTGGTTTCACCACACCAAGAATCGAGCCACCTCGACTCTTTGGGACATGCAAAATCTCTTGAAAGAGAATGTGGTCCCTAAAGGAGTGAAGACCAGAAACCTCAAGGCCAAAGCCAAGTTCTCAATGGTCAAGTAGGGGTGAGAAGATGTTGAACGTGATGATAGTGAATGACAAAAGGGAATGGAGGAGTGAGAGAGGAAGTGAGGATGAGAAGAACACTAATGGACAAAAGAGCAAGTCTTTGGCAAGATTTTGCTTTAGAGACAAACTTTGGTAATCATGTCCTGTCCTTCTTCCAACTCTCTTCATAGCATGCCCTCACTTATGGTTCTTAGCATCATACCCACTCTCATTCATGTCATTATATAGAGGGAAAGAAACTCATTGGCCAGCTACCAGGGGTTATTCACTAGCTCCTTGGTCAAGGTTAGGTTGACCTTTTTAGCACCTGATACACTGGATGCATCTAAGGTTTTCACTATTTAAGGAGGCTTGTAGTATGCAGTGCAATGGGTTAGGTGTATGGAACAAAATGGTTCAAGATTCATCTTTCCAAGATGGCTAAATAGGAAGGTAGCAAGTTCAAGGGGCTATTTCACGAAAATGGAAAGATGAGTTTGCATCTAGGTAGTTTACGATTGCCCTATTTTCTATTTCAAAAAACAGGGCATTCACAAGCCCTTGAGTTCAAAAGTTTTCAATAATATGTATATATATATATATATATATATATTCTTACAAACTTTTCTCCCCCAGGATTTAGTGCATCCCCTTAACAAACATCTAAAGTCCTCCTAGATGCAGGTACGCATCACATCAAAAAGTGAAAATCACCTCCCCCAAAAAGTGTAAATCATTGTTTCATTGTAATGTGTCCTCCCTACATGCGGAATGACTTTAGGTGTTCATTAAGGGTGAGCACCAAATCTGTGTACACCTTTTCTTTGATGAAGAGAGCTTGCGTCCACATAAATGACTTATGTTTTATGACTCCTTTTTATTCTATTTGGTGGATTATATTGTCTTTTCGCTAGTTCTGTAGGTAGGAATGCTAGGGATCCATGGATCTTCCTAGATGTTGATGTTAGGACCACTTGCAACTATCTAGCAAATTCCTTCTTTGAGTAAATCTCTGCTCCCAAGAATAGCTATCCATGTAGTTGATAATGAGTTGAGTTGTTTTGTTTCCTAGAAGTTGGATTTTCTGAGATATCTTGCCTTTAGCAATTTAACTCATCTATCATTATTAGAGCATTGTTGATTGCTTCCATCTCTTTAATTCAGAGTCTGACATTTTCTTTTGCTTCTTGAAATGTACTCCATGCTTTTAGGTAGAGTTTTCATTTATCATCTTGATTCCCCATAAAAAACTCTTTACAAATTATTTATTTCTTTGTAAATAGATTTTGGGATAATGTTGGTAGTCACATGGTAACATGGAATGGAAGATAGGACTGCTTTGATTAGAATGGTCTTTTTGGCATGAGATATAAGCTTGGCTTTCCACCCCTTCAACTTGTTTTGGTATTTCACCACTAGGACCTTGTATGCGGCCTTTTTAGTGTCCTTCTGTAGTAGGTGCTTGCCCAAGTATTTGTCTTCCTTCACCGTCAGTTGTACCAAAACAAAATTGAGGATTTCTAATTTCCTTTCTTCACTGACAATTTTTTTTTTATAAATAAAAGGGATGATTTTGCATAGTTTATCCTTTTCTTTGAGTGCTTCTCATAAATCTCCAAGATGAATTTGAGATTATCAACATCTTGTATATTAGTCCTCCCAAATAGCAAGATATCATCAGTAAACATTAATTATGAAATCTTTGGTGCATACCTATCATTAATTATGAATCTTTCATATAATCCTTGCTCAACCATCTTGTTAATTGAGCATGATAGAACTTTAGCACACAAGATAAAGATGTATGGTGAGAGAGGACACCCTTGCCAAATTCCACATGATGGGGAGATATTTCTATCTTAATTCCCATTGATAAGGATAAAGAATTTTGCTCCTTTAATTCCTGACATGATTAAATCATGGAATTTGTTGTGGAAGCCAAACGTCTTTAGGACTATACTGATGAAGCCCCATTCTAACCTATCATATGCCTTCACCATATCTAGATTCAATGCAAACCCACCAATTTTTCTTCTCATAGATTTCATGGAGTGAAGAATTTTCTTAGCAATGATGATGTTGTTTGTAATCTACCAACTTGGGACAAAAGCTCTTCGATCTTGTGAAATTAGTCTTTATAGATAGGGCCTAATACGTCTTGTAATGATTTTGGCAATCAATTTATACATGACATTGGAAAGATATTTTGATCTGTAGTCTGTTGAAATCTTTACTTCATCTTTCTTTGGGATAAGAACAATGTGAATTTTGTTAATCTCCTTCGGGATGCAACTATTTCTGAAAGCCTGTTGAACCAACATAGTTAGATCATTGTTTTTGATGTCTCATAGCTTTTGGTATAATATAGCAAGAATTCTGTTTGGTTCAGGTGCTTTGAGTGGACTCATGGAAAAGAGCACCTCATTGATTTCTTCCGTGTCCGAAATGGCCTCTAATTCCTCATTTTCCTCACTATAATTGGCCTATTAGCGAGTGTGTGATCCTGCTCCATGAGAATGGGATGATTGGATGAGAAAATGGTGGAGAAATAT
>JAOXJP010134325.1:0-13514 GCA_025762735.1 Platanus orientalis | reverse complement strand
ACCCCACATAACGTGTAAATTTAAATTTTGCCCTCTTATGTGGGGGCACATACATAAGTCGCATAATGTTGTCCGCAACATTCTTCCGAAGTGGGAAAAAAATCGACCTCAAATTTGATGGTGGCCACTCTTCATTACAGTTTCCAATGGTAAATCGATTTGGGCTTCATAAATTTGGAGGATGATGTGATGGGAGTCGTAGAATTGAAGACATGCATGCACCTTTAGTAGTTGATGGCTGCTTTGACCTGGATCTCAATCTGGCTCGCGTCCAGGCTTTTGCTCGAGCTGGAATCTGCTCAGGTATTGGAGAATTCTGGGCTTTGGTGATGATCTGCAACATTGTAGGAGGAGCTCCAAGTATAGAGTTTTTGCAAGCATTCTCATGTCTTTATCTCTTCCTTTTTCTAGCTTTTGACTTTTTTCTGGACTTTAGGTTGGCTTTCAAATTCAGGCTTCAACTAGAGAGGATATATGAGTTGGAGCTTGTTCAGCCTCACGCCTTCAATGCATTTGAATTCGTTTTTCCTCGTATTTAGCTCTAATCTTTTCTTGTTTAGCCTTGTACTTTGCTTGTATCTTTTTAAGCTCTTTTTGTAGGTCTTAAAATATACAAACTCTTTCCTGTCTTTCGATTCTTTCCACTTCCATTTTTCTATCTCTAGAAGTCTAACCTCAAGACAGATCTGTAGTCTTTTGGGAGCCTGATAATCCACACTATAAGGATCAAGATTTTCGACCTTTTAACATAAATTTAACTTTATCAAGATTTAATCTTATCTCAAATTCTTATCTCCTTTACAATTTCTCCATATACAACTTCTAAGATGGTATTCATAACACCCAATGGTGTCAATGAAGTTAGTTTAGAAAGGGTCTAGATCAATCCAGAAAGAGCTTGAGACCTCAACTAGATGAAACCTGTCACTGATACCAAATTTGATGCAGCACACCAGGGAAAGGTACAAAAATTAATGTAGGTTATCCCAAGAGGCTCAAATAATTGTTATAATAAAAGTACGGAAGCAATAGTTCAAGAATTGAAATTTTAAAACACAAGTAGCCACGAAATTAAGAAATTTGGTAAATAAAATCAAAGAAAAGAATTTAGAATGTATTAGGTGAGAAAATGAGAAAAATAGAAAGAGTCAAAAAGGGTATTTCTGTAATTTTGGATAAAAAATCCAAAAATTGCCAAAATGCCCTTCTAATGCATCAAAAAAAATTCAAAAATTTTAGGGTAATTTCTAACATGTTTAAGGGTTATACAATTAAAATTTCATGATATTTGGATAAGATTCGATAACCCAAATCATGAAATTTCACAAACTTGCAAAAATTCTTTAATGGAGTTTTTTGAAATTAAAAAGTAATCTTTGAATTTTAAGGGAGAAGAAGAAGAATGATAGAAAGAAAGAGAGAAAGATAAGATGAGACTAAGAAAGAGAAAGAAAAAGATAAGAGATATACCTTAAAAGGAGACGGACCTTGCGGTTGCACCTATAGAAGAAGAAGGGCCTTGTATGAGAGAACCCAGGCCCACTGCTTACCTTGGAAACCACTCAATTCATAAACCTTTTCTTAATATTCTTCACTGAAAAAATATGGGAGGTGATGCTTTTAAATAGGTTTACAATCTTATAAGGATTAGCAAGTTTCCAATAATAGAAACTTATAAAAATAAAAATAAAACTTGCTCCCTAAATAATTCTAAAATCTAAACATGCTAAAAACGCATTTCTAAAAACCCAAATTACTTAGACTAGCTGCACAAGTATTACTAAACCCTAAACATTCTAACTTGGACCATCTAAAAAAACTAAATTGGTAACATTTAAAACTTCTAAAAATTCTATTCTCGCAAGTCTTTGATAACCCATTAATAACTTGGTCATAACTTTTTCAAATCACCTCAAATTTGCATAATCTTTCTCATTAGAAATATAACTGAATAACCTCTCTAATGACACTAAAATAAGCCAAAAAGGCAAGTTTTTGCATCTAAAAAATTAGGCTAAAAGTGACGTGATTACTCTCTAAAAAACCCAACAAAACCTTGGCACTATTAGCCATATTACATGAACACATAAAATGGTGTCCCCCTTACAAGACCCTAAATAACCCCACATAACATGTATACTTAAATCTAGCCCTCTAGTGAGGTGGCACATAAATCTATGTATTTTATGCATCATTCTCCAAAGATGGGGAGAAATTTGACCTTGAATTTTGACGCAGCCACTCGCTATCACAATTGCTAATGGAATGGTCTGGGCTCTTCAAAAGTGGTGGATAATGTGGTGGAGGTTCGAGGTTGGAGGAAGCACATGAAACTTGTGGACTGGATGGCTGCTTGTACCGGGATCTTGACCTGGTCTGCTTCTGGGCTTTCGCTCAAGCTAAAATCTTCTCAGATTTGGGTAAAGTCTGACCTTTAGTATGATCTGCAATATGGAAAGTGGTGGAGGACCAAGTATGGAAGGTTTATAGGATTTCTTCCGCCTTGATCTCTTCCATACAAGATTTCTTCCGTCTTGATCTCTTTCGTTCTTTGGTCTTTGAACTTCAGTCTGGATTTTAGATTCAAACTTTTGTTCTAGAACTAGAAGTGGAGTAGATTTAGGAATTTAAACTCTTGCTAATTCTTCTTCTATGTTGATCCTTTCTCGTTTTCTTCACATTTGTTCATACCATCAAAAATTTGTTGTGCATTATAAAGTGTTTGTTCTTATAATGTCATTCTTCTGCTTTTCTAGTTCATGAAGTGGTGTTGAAGAAGCTCACACTTTTGGAAAATCAGATAAAGATAACACTCCTCATACCAAATAGTAAATCTATTTAGATGTAATAGTTTTGCTTTGACTTTAGCAAGCTCAGCCTTAATCTAATTTTTTGATTTGCACTTTAACCTTTGCTCATAATTTTGTAAGAAATCAAGATCATGGTAGATAGTATCATAAAACGCCATAGATTCCAATTTTCATCCAATGACCCCCAGGAACCCAATTAGATAAGAATTGATTGGAACCTAGCTTTGATACCAAATTTGATGCAACACAATAGAGATAACACTTAAATTTTAATGCAAAATATTACCACAATACGCAATTTAATCTAACCATTACTTGAGGATTGTGGGAATATCTTACATCAAAATTTGGGTGTCTTCTCTATTGTGCTGAATAAAGGGTGATGGAAGGGATGGAACAACCTTTTAGTGAAGATGAGGTGAAAGTTACAGTTTTTGGGATTGATTGTGCTAAAGCACCGAGTCTGGATCAATTCTCCATGTTATTTTATTAAGAATGTTGGGAAACAATAAGAGAAGATATGGTGAAAGTGCTTGGGTAATTTTATGAGAGGGGGAGAATGAACAAAGCCATGAGATCTACCTTTATTTGCTTGATTCCGAAGAAATAGGGGTTTAGAGATTTTGGGAAGTATAGACCTATAAGCCTGGTGAGTAGCTTATACAAAATCACATCTATAGTGTTGTTAAGGTTGCGTTTAGTAATGGGAATGGTTGTTTCGTGTACTCAAAGTGCTTTTATTTGAGGGAAGCAAATAATGGACAACAACTTGATTGCTAACGAATATGTAGATTCAAGAAGGAAATCAAGAGAGAAAGGGGTGGTGTACAAACTAGACATGGAAAAGGCATATAATAAAGTTGATTGGGACTTCTTAATATTGGTCTTGAAGAATAAAGGTTTTGGTGACAGATGGATCAATTAGATAAAATGATACATTGTGGAACCTTCGTTTTCAATATTAGTGAATTGAACAACGAAAGGTTTCTTCAAATCTTGGACCCGCTCTCTCCTTTTCTATTCTCTTTCGTGGAGGATGGGCTTAATGCGTTGTTGAAAAGAGCGGAGCAAAAAAGCATTGTTGGCGGATTCCTTGTTGGAGATGATAGTCTAATGGTGTCTCATCTTCAGTTTGCCAATGATACCATTCTTTTTCTTAAAACTGATTTCAAGAATGTCCGAAATATAGAGTTGTGTCTGCTCATATTTGAAGCGATATCGTTTTTAGAAGTGAATTTGAAGAAATTGTGCATGGTAGGGATCCAAGTGGAAGATGCACCCATAGGCTTGATGACTACTACATCCATGCGGGACCCACAACACTGTGGGAGAGGCAACATCAATACAAAAGTAAGGAAACTAAGGACAAGTGCTGCATATCAGGTTCGAACACAAGACCTCTACTATAGAGAGGTTATGCCACAATAGCCAAGGCACTAGGGTATTGGCCCTAGTGGATCTACAATGCATCTTGTAATAAATTTTTAACTAAACTTGAGAAAATCAATTTTTTTATAACTTTCACTAATCAGAATTGTGATTCCCTTCCCAAAAAGAAAAAAGAATCACGTCCTAATATCTAAAACCATCACCCACGATTTTCTATGATATAGCTGAGAAAGCAAGAAAAATATAGGATCTTTGGCACCGTAGGATCCTTTGGCTTTGATATAGTTGAGAAAGACAACAAGTTATAGGATACCTTGGCTTTGATACCAACTGATGTAGGACCAAAAGGAAATAATCTATTGCTTTGATATCAAACTGATGTAGAACCAATAGCAATACAAACAACATAAAAACAAGAAAGAACAGTAAAGAAAGAAAAGATGACAGCAACAAGAAATCACACTAGTTGTTGCCTAGGCAATCACACCTAGGGTTCAAGGTAATCACACATCCAAGAGCTTTAGCAGTTAGCTTCATTCAATAATTAATCTACACAGGGTATGTAGATATAAAGGTCCATTCCTCTAAAACTCAATCTAACTAAACTTTTTAAAAAAAAATAAAAAATTCAATTCCTGTCATGGATTGATATCTTGCTAGTATTTTGACCATAACTTTCCTAAAGCACATCAGATTCTCAAGATTTTAGATTCATTAGAAAGGCAACTGAATAACCTTTCAAATGACACCAAAATCACGCCAAAAGGGTATGTTTTCACCTTCCAAAATAAAGCCTACAAAAAGTGCGAGAATAGATGTTTTACTTTCTTAAAAAAAAAAAAAAAATTTATTTTAACTAGAAATAAAAAATAAATAAATAATGATAAAAAACCCAAACTGACTGTTAACGATTAAGTATGTGTGGGATGCAGGGGTATTTCTGTCCTTGCAGCATATTTTATATAGATAAGAGGGGAGGCGTCATTCTAAGTTTAATAACTTCCTCTCTACTTCCTCTCCTTCGTCTACTTCTTCTCTTCTAATCTCTTTCCCATCTCTTCTCTCTAGTTTTCTCCTTTATTATTGGGAGTATTTGTGATAGTTGTTGCAGTTTTACAAGGTATCAGCAAGTTTGATCCTACTAGTTCGTTGTTGGGTTTCTTCATCTTAATATGTGTGGAACCCTAAGGTATTCTAAAGGAGGTGTGATTGATCGAGTGTTAGGACATCAGAAGCCCTTCTTTTGTGCACCAATCACTCATGGTTGAGTGTTGGTATTGTGCTGCTATCATCGTCTAAGCACCTATCTCTTTCTTTTCAATTAATAGAAGGAGGTAAAACCTATGTGCTGAATGTTGGTTTAGGTATGGATGCCTTTGTTTTCTTGGCTGCCTTGTGGTGAGCGGTAGTTGCCGATTGTCTCTGAGAAGTTATAAATCGTGTTCCTTCAGATCAGATCTGGGTAGTGTTAAAGGTTTGCTGGTTGCTCTTGTGTGCACTCAATATTAGAGGTATTGATTGTCTAATCGGCCTGTGTGTGTGTGTGTGGTGGCTGATTATTGATTCTGGAATTTTTGTCTGTGCAAGCTTGATTAAGGGACACAATGGCCTCCTCTAGTGATGAAAAAGGACATGAAAAGGCTCCTATTATTCAGTGCATGAATAATGTTAATCTATAGATCACTAGTATTAAACTGAATGGGGAAAACTATTTGTTATGGGCTCAGTCAATAAAGGTTTCTCAGCATGCAAGGTGAAAATTAAAGTTTATAACTGGCAATCCTCCCTTAAAAACTAGTGATGGACATGATGAGTGGTGGCAAGATAACTATCTAGTTATAATGTGGCTGTGGAATAGCATGAAACCACAAATAAGTGCAAATGTAATTTTCTTGGATACTACAAAGCAAGTGTGGACAGCACTTCAGAAGAAGTACTCTATGGAGACAAAAGTTTCCAAAATTTACCAGTTGTATGAAAATAGATTCAATGTACAGCAAGAGGACAAATTTGTGAGTGACTAATGATATTGAGCAACTCAAAAGACGACGTGAAGAAGTTCAAGTGGCTAAATTTCAATCTGGTTTGAATCCGAATTTCCAAAATATTCGAAGTCAGATACTAGCTGGTGACAGTGTTCCATCCTTAAATAACGTTTACGCCAGAGTTCTATGAGCAACTCTTCCTATCTCTTCAGTTCCTACTGGGAATTCTGCTCTTGTTTCTATGGTTGGTTGTGTCATGAAAGAAGTAATCCTACAGGAGACAGAGGTAGAGGTACTAGTGGTGGCCAAGGACGAGGATATGGTATGGATACATCTCATAAATGCAAAATGTTGGGATAAGTTTGGGAAACCTGGCTGGGCTAATGTCATGACTACATCTGGTGAATCTTCTATGGGATCCATAGTAGAAAACAGTCATTTGATTCAGGAAGCTCCAAGTACTACATCTAGACAAATCACTCTCTAAGGATACAATGCACTGTTGCAACTTGTTCAGACCCCGAGTATTACACCTGGTCAGCCAGCACACCCACTGCTACACTAGCTCACTCAGGTACTGCTTGCCTTGCTACTCATGGTTCCTTGTGGGTCATAGACTCGGGAGCATCTGAACATATGACTGATGCGACTTCTCAATTAGTTTGCTTTAATTCTCCTGCCTCTAAATCAACTGCTATACTTGCAGATGGGTCTACACGTTCGGTAAGTGGTCATTGAGATGTCAATCTGGCTCCTTTGTCACTTTCGTGTGTTCTATATGTTCCCAAGTTTCCTTTGAGACTGTTATCTGTTAGTAAATTAACAAAATACTCGAATTGTTCTGTAACCTTTAATCCTTCATTTTGCATCTTTCAATACCTCAAAATGAGAAAGATGATTGGTGACAGGCATGAAGCTAACAGCCTTCATTATCTAGATGGGGATCTAAGAGGTGGTGGTACAACTGCATTAAGTTCCAGTGTCTCTCCTCTTCAATGGCACAGTTGATTGGGACATCCATCACTTCAAAAATTGAAGCAGAGTATTTCGTCACTCAAGTCTATGTCTAGTGTAGAGTGTGAGGCTTGTTAGTCAGGCAAGCATCACAAGTCTTCTTTTCCTAATCATATTGAGAGTCGTAGGTCGAGTCATTTTGGGTTGGTTCACTCTAATATTTGGGGTCCTGCTAGACACAAATCCTTATTTGGTTATATCATATTTTTTTACGTTTGTGGATGATTATTCTCATATGACATGGTTATTTTTATCAAAGAATCATTTTGAATTGCCCTCCATTTTTAAATTATGTTATAAAGAAGTTGAAGTTCACTATGGACATCGTATTTTTACTTTTCGTTTTGATACTGGTCGAGAATATCTCCAAAATGAAATACAAGATTTTTGTAACTCACATGGGAATATACATCAAAACTCTTATGTCCATACACCACAACAAAATGGTGTTGCTAAACGCAAGAATAGACATTTACGTGACATTGTCAAAACCCTTCCATTTCATATGCATGTTCCACAATCTTTTTGGGACGATGCCATACTACCTGCTTGTTTCCTTGTAAACTGCATGCCATCGTCTATACTAAGTAATAGAGCTCCACATTCTCCTTGAGTCTTTGGTTGCACTTGTTTTGTCCATGTTCTGAATTCTGATCAAGATAAGTTCTCTCCCAGAGCATATAAGTGTGTATTTCTTGGATATTCCCAAACTCAAAAGAGATATAGATGCTATGATCCGTCTTCACACCATTTATTTGTAAGTGTTGATATCACTTTTTTTTAAAGCACAACGTTCTTCTCTTCTGAAGGGAAAGCCCTTGATGTGGATCTCTTTCCTGGTCCAACCAATGAGTTATCTGTATCTATCTCTCTTCCCATACCTACAGATGTTGACGTTCAATCAAAAGCACTACCACCATCTGAAGCTCCCTTGAAAGTGTATCATAGGTTTCGTGCTCCTCCTATCACTGCATCATCTTCTCCACATGTGGCTTCATTTACTAGCCTTGATTTTCCCATTGCTTTACACAAAAGTAAGTGTTCATGTACTCCCTATTCTATCTCCAATGATGTGTCTTTTGCTTGCTTCTCTTTTGTATTTCAGTCATTTGCTTTATCTCTTTCTACTATTTTTTTGCCTAAGTGAAATGCACAGGCAATGCAATATTCTGAGTGGAAGCATGCCATGGATGCACTTCACCATAATGGTACTTGAGAGCTTACTACACTTCTTCCAAGGAAACAAGCAATTAGATGTTAATGGGTGTACACCATCAAATATCACCCAAATGGAACAATTAAGAGACTTAAAGCTCGTCTAGTAGCAAAAGGGTATACGTAAACATTTGGTATTGACTACTTTGAGACATTCTCACCAGTTGCATGTCTTAACTCTATTCAAGTCATCATTTCTATTGCAGTATCTTTACACTGACCAGTGCTTCAATTAGATGTGAAAAATGCATTTCTTAATGGTAATTTACAGAAGGTATGTATGGAGAAACATCCTGGGTATGTTGCACAGGGGGAGAATGATAAGGCATGTATTTAAAAAGTCTCCTCGTGTTTGGTTTGACAAGTTTAGTCAAACTATATTGCAGTATGAATTTAAAAAAATTTCATCAAATCACTCAGTCTTTGTTCGGAGACAGCAAACTAGTGTCATTTATCTTGTGATATATGTAGATGACATTATTATAACTAGAAGTGATCATGATGATCCTTTTGATTTGAAGCGTTAACTCAGCAAGGCGTTCCAAACCAAGGATCTTAGACAGCTTCATTATTTTCTAGGAATAGAAATAGCCAGATCTAAACAGAGAATCTATGATATAAGATACCTAAGAATTAGGCTCCTACATGGAAAGTATAATAGGAGATGGTAAGAAATAAATTAAAGAAAGAAAATAACTCAAATCTTGAATTCGAGAAGGGAAGGAAATTGAATATAAGCAAATAAAGAATTCAAGAATGTAATTAATTGTAACAAGAAAACAACTCTTGAATTAAAGAAAATAGGAAAAAATTAAATAAACAAAACAAGAAAAAGAGATTAAAAATAGAAGTAATTTAAAAGAAATCAATAAACTAGAAAGATTCAAGAAGACTAAAGAAAGAACTCAAGAGTGCAATTCTTGATTAAAGAAAGGATAGAAGAAAATAAATTCAAGAAAGCAAGGAAGAAAATAAGAAATTAAAGAAAGAATCAAGAAAAACAAGAAAAGATAGTGGAAAAGTGCTAAGGCAATTATGAAATTTCTGTGCAAACCTATGAAATTACCAAATTATTCCTACTGACACATCATAATTTTAGGAAATTCTACAAGGAGTTAGATGACCCTTAGAGGGATTCCCAAACAAAATTTCATCAAATTCCAAGGTCTCTAGGTATATAAAATCTTTAAAATTTAGACTTGCAGAGATTCTTTAATGGAGGGTTTCAAGAATTCAAGAAGGCCTAATCAAGATTGAATCTTGTAGGTTTTTGAATGATTCTTGATGACAAATTGCTTAAAGAACTTATGATTAGTGTTTAGAATAGAGAGGAGGAGATTCTTAGAGGTTTCTTGATAAGAGAGTAGAAGAACATTTGTAGTCTATGAAATTTCAAATTCATGAAATCAAGAAAAGATAAAGAGAGAAAAGAGAGAAACACAATGAGAAGGAGAGAGAAAGTACTTTACCTCAACTCATGGAGGAGGAGAGATAAGAGAGAAAGAGAGAGAAGGGGAGTCCACGACTTTCCCCCTTTAATTCATAATTTTCAAAAACTGATTTTACAACCTAGCTTCCATCTATTTAAAGACTCATACCAAAGTCCTAATTGAATTATGACTCTCAAATCCTAATCTAAAGTGGTTGTACATTCAGCCCTTCTAAACTCACTTATTTTAATTAAAAAAACTCCCTAAAGACTTCTAAATTACATAGCACTCCTTTTGGCTTAAAAGCCTTATTTAATAAAAACCCTAAAACATTAAATTTACTAAATACTTTCCATAAACTTTTTCATAAAACCCTATAATTAAATGGACTAAAATAAAATGACCCTAAAATAAACTGGAAACAACCCTAAAATTGCCGAAAACATTCATAAAATCCCTTAAGTTCGGATTAATGAAATCTTCACAAGTTTTGAATCTAACTCTCTTGTGGGACGGCACACACATTAATCTCTTCTAATTGGCTGCATTAGAAAGGGGAATATCCGCTCAACATGTTGATATTGTATATCACGTCAACCAAAAAATTGAAGTTTTATAATGTAGTAATGTTTCATGTCAATGTATAGGTAATGTTTTGTGTCAGTATTGGTTGACATGGACATATGTTGGGTTATATATACAACATTTCTAAACATTTGAAACCATAGTTACTTTATGGATTAATACATTTTTTTTAATTTAGTTGTAGAAATGGTATGTTTCCTATTAGTTATGCTGGGAAATTATTTTTTTTGAATTGTTATGTTTTATTAGTGAAGTGGTTGGTGTTGGAGAATACATGTGTAGTGAATGGGAGTTATCTTCTAATTATATCCATATTTTGTATTGTATACCTATATCATACGGTATAGTATATGTAGAGAAGTATTCATTCTTTGTGTGAGATTCGCTAACTCACACACAACATCTTCTCTCCAATACGTATTCCTTTTCTTCTTCCTCCTCTTCTTCTTATTTCTCCTTGATTCTTGCACACTATTGTTTTATCCTATCCAACTTGGTATCAGAGCTATAAGGGAGTGACCCAAGGATTTACTCGGCTAGCTTGACCCCATGGAGGTGCTAATGTTAGCAAGTAGTACATTCAACACTTGGTGTGATGTAAGTTTCTCTTAGATCTTGCATCCTCATGATTTTAGGGTAATTTTGGAATCAAATCTAAGCTCATTTGGAGGTGTATGGAGTTTTTTAACAGAATTTTTTCTCATTTTTTGACTGAAATTCCAAATTTCAAAAAATCCTTCGATCTGTTTAGCTTGGGAGTTTTTGGCTTGTTTAATTAGTTGATCTCAGTCCCAACCTATATTACAAAAGTTTTGGAACAAGTCCCACATTTTAGCTCATATTTGAGGAAGTTAGCTCAAGTTTTGCCTCTCAATATTGCCACCCAACCTTCCTACTCGAGCTTTTGAATTTGTGAATGACTATTGAACTGGATCTATGTAATCTCTTACATCCCACAAGCTTTTTGGATGTTTTTGTTATTGATTTTGTGATTTGAAGGTACCGTGTGATCTGTATACATGTGTTCCATGAATTTTCAATGCTTACGAACCCTATACTTCTTCTATGTTACGTGTATTCTTCTATATGAGAGGGCTGTGGTGTTACTTTCAAGGATTGTTTACAATGTTGTGTGTTGTTAAAAGTTTTTAGACCTGGCAGATGGTCTTTATTTTTTGGAAATTATGCCATATGTGGCAACCCCAATCCAACAACTTCTAGCGAAGACATTGCATGCCAACAATTCAAGTCTTAATGAATTACTACTGTGACATAATCGTCTTGGTCACTCTTCCTTCTCTTTGTTGCAGCGGTTGTTTCCTTAGTTTTGTTCTTCTCCCAATTTCTAGTGTGAGCCTTGTGAATTAGCCAAACACTGTTGATCTATATATCCCTTTAGTCCTAATAAGAATTTAGTTGCTTTCTCTATTGTACATTCTGATGTGTGTGCTAGCCCCTTGAAGCGGACATCGTCGAGAGACTTATGTACATGCCTCCCCACAAGAGGGCCAAACTCAAGAAAAAAGAAGATGTCTTGGAAGATAACTTCAAAGTTGTTTGAGGTTATTTTTATGGGTTTTATTTTATAATTAGGGGCATTTTTGTTTTTGTTTTAGGATCGCATTAATAAGGCCTTTTTGCCATGGTTTTTTTTGGGGTTTTAGGGACTTGAGGTAATCCCATAACTTACTTTTAGCCCAAGTTTTTTAAGGTCAAAACTTTCCGTTTTAGCTAGATTTTAGTGTCTTTAGAAGGGTTATTCAGTTATCTTTCAAAAGAGACCAAGATTGCGCAAATCTGAGGTGATTTGGGAGAGTTATGACCAAATTACTAAAGGGGTATTAATGACTGATGGGAATAGTGTTTTAGAGATTTTAAGTTTAGTTAGTGTACTAGTTAGAATAGAATTTCTGTTTTTTATGTTTAAAAGCTTATCTAAAGGGTTGCACAACATGTAATAGATTAGTTTTTTAATCTTAGAAATAAAGAATCGGTTTTTAAAAACCACGTATGGTGATGTCATTCCCCTCTTTTTGGTCGTAGTCATGAGCTCCCCTACTCTATTATATCTTCTTTTTCTTCTCTCTCTTTCTTCATTCTTGCTTCTTATTTTTTTTCTTCTACTTTCTTCTTTTCTATCTCCTCTAATATCTATTTGTTGTGGATTGAAATATACAAGATGAAAGGCTTGAAGTTGCTGAAATTCCTGAAATCTACAGAGGAATCCAAGTTATACTTCTTGCATAAATCACCCTATCAAGAAAAATCTTTTCTTTGATTCTTTGATTAGGGTTTTCTCTTCTTTTGATGTCTCAGTATCTCTCTCACTTTCTTTTATTTTCTTTTACTATTTTGTTGAATTCTTGATGAGTTATCTTTAGTTCTTTAAAATTTTCTTGTTAAATCTCTGTAGTAGCAAATTCCTTTTATAATTTTATATACTTCCTCATATTCAATTGACCTAAAATTTTGGGTACAAATCAAATTTATATCCATATACTGGCCTGCAAAATTTCACTCATTTGACATCGTGTCAAGGGTATTTTGGTCTTTTTACCTATACTACCCTAATTTCTAGAATTTAGACCAACGGGGTTCTTGCTTCTATTCTTCCCTTTTTTTCCTTCTTTAATTCTTCTAAAATTGATTATCTTGATCCTTGATTTCTCTTTTCAACTCTTCCCTAACTTTCTTGTAAGTTTGAGGATATTTAGGATAACTTTAATCTCTTTCTTGAAACCCTAAATTTTTCCTTATCTTCCTCAACATCATATAGGTTATACTTTTGCTACGTTATGAATAATGCACTCTAAAGAGCACACTACTCAGAGCAAAATAACCCCAAGTGCAGGGTGTAGCAAAATAATAAAAACCCGGTAAGACCGGGGTCAATCCACAGGAACTGAAGAACGAACAACCACAAGAGAAAAAAATGGAATTGAAAATTAGCAAGAATAAAGAAAAGAGAGAGTTTGATTGTGACCTTAAGGTAAAAAAAAATTAAATAAGTTAATTCTAAAGAAGTGGCAAAAATGAACTAGAGAGTTATGGATTAAATTAGGAGATAAACACTAGGGGTTCGAGGC
>JAOXJP010134304.1:0-13516 GCA_025762735.1 Platanus orientalis | reverse complement strand
CCCTTCCTGTTTTTTTTTTTTTTTTTTTTTTGGGGGGGGGAGGCGTTTGAGTGTGCAGGTCCGGGCAGGTGCCCCCTTACACGGACATGGAGGTCCGAACGAGCAGGTGCTGGCCTGTTCAGACCTTCACGTCCGTGTAGGGGGGCCCCTTCCCGGACCTGAACCTCCAAACACCTGAAAAAAAGGGAGGGAGGAGGAGAGAGAGAAAGGAGAGGGAGAGGAAGAGAGAGAGGGAGGGAGAGAGAATGCTGGAAGAGAGAGAGAAGGAGATATGTCGGGGAGAGAGGGAGGGATAGTTTGGGGAGGGGGTAAAAAAGGAAAAAAATGGGAGGGGGTGTGGTGAGGATTTTTGGGGGTGCCAATAGCCTCACCCACGCCTCTCCTCCAAGTAAAGGACATTTTAGTCCTCCATTCCCATGGGTCCCTCCTTGGGTCCACTGCCATTCTTAGAGCATAAATGTCCAATAACATTTGGTTATTTGGACCATTTTCATGTTCCTGGATGGACAAAAAGGTCCTTACATTGTTGTCTACATTTAGAGATCCAAGAGAGGCAAAGTTGTCACTCGAGTTCCCACCACCCTTCTCGCACGTTCTGGGAACACAACCCGATTTGAAATTTGAAATGTTATTTTAACGAAAACCACCCACAAAATTATGAAAACCAAAAACCACCTTTATGATATGATCGGAAAATTGCCCATCTTCATGGCATGGCCACTACCCAATTGCGATTTCACGCCTCTCCATTCTTCTGAGCAACCCAAAAAATGGTCTTCAATCACAACAACAACAGTATAAGTCTCAAAACCATCTCTCATGACTACTGTTCTAGGGATCTTGCTTGGATCGCAAGGGAGAATTTTCAGTTTCACCCAGCTGAGGTATTCCATATTGGTCGATCAAGGATTGATGTCCGCTATTCCTCCACATGCATCTCCTAGCTCCACAAACCTTTCTTCCGTCCAAAGATGGAGGGGAAAACCCTTGAACCTCACCCATCTCGCTCTTACGAGTGAGCCATTAACAATGAAGCCTAAGGATGGCGTCCAACGGTGGAAAATCAACCTTCCTCTTGCCACAACTTTGGAGCCTTCGGAGTCCATCTAGCATACCTCCTCCCAAGACTCTCCCAGCATTATTCCCTTGTTTTTTGCCAATGGCACAATCCTTGGCTTTTCCTTTCTCAAGAGGGCTTCCTAGATAATCAACTCAATTTGGGTCCATGCTAAGGATTCATCAATCCTATCTATACACATTGCCAATGGCCATTCGTCCGTAGATTGAATTCCTTTTTCACCAATATTTCGTTTCATTCTATTACGATGGTAATGTCTTGGAAGTTCCGAAAAATCGCTTTGTTGAGGATGAGAAGTTGGAACCACTCTAAGTTTATCTTCTTCCAAGAAATACCGTTTTCTCCCAACCTGACCCTTGATCTTCTTCCGAAATAATGATCCAATGTCCGCGACCATTCCTTGGACTCACAGACAGCTGAACAAATCTACCTCTTGCATTTCCTTCACGCATACAATCAATGACCGCATTACCTTCATCTCTTGTTTTGACTAGACAATTTTTCTCCGGTAGCTGAGCAGTCAGCTTGCGGTTTTCGATAATCCACCGAACCAGCGATCTTCAAAATCTAATGGAATCTGAATAGCCTCTACCCCTCTCAACTATCTCGAGTAGTGATGACCGGCCAGTCGTCGTCATCGCAATTTCAAAAATCTTCCATTCGATTGCTAGAACTTGCTTCTTCAGGTTCGTATACAACTTCTCCTTAGTGTCTCGCATGCTTGCCTCAAGTGGCCAAAGTGTTGTTCCTTGGTGTGGCTATAAATCAAGATGTCATCAAAATACACCACGAGGAGCTTGACGATAACTGGCCTCAACACCTATGTCATCCCCCTCATAAAAGTATTGGGGGCATTCGTAAGCCCAAAGGGCTTGACTAGTCACTCATAGAGCCCATACTTCGTCTTGAAGGCGGTCTTTCGTTTGTCCCATGGGCAGATACGAATTTGGTAGTAGCCACTCTTGAGATCAATCTTGGAAAAGATAGGTGCAATCCATAATATCGAGCATATCATCCAATCTTAGGATAGGAAACCGATATTTGACCATGATCAGGTCGATTACCCTGCTATCCACACATGCACACCGAAATTCATTTTAGTTATGAAGAGTGCAGGCATCACACATGGACTCAAACTCTCCCTAATAAATCCCTTCCTCAAGAGCTCATCTACTTGCTTCTTTAAATTATCCCAAAAAAAAAATCTACTTGCTTCTTTAACTCTGCATGGTCTGTGGGATTCACATGATAATGGAGAAAATTTGGCAACAAAAAGATAAATAAAAAGGGTAACAATGAAACTAAGAGAAAAAATTACTTATGAAGCATGGATCTCTTGAAAGGTGACCATAAAATGCCCCCCCCCCTTCTTTTAGTCTAGACCATCCATCTACCCTTTAGATTGGCCACATATAGAGTGCCTATGATGTAATCTAACCAATCAACCCATTAGGCCATATTCAGCCCATCCCATATCATCACTTTGGCTCATAATCCATCCACCAAAGCCTATTCTTTAATGTTTTTAATATTAATGATTTTGGTTTCTTAGGAAATTGTTATTCTAGAAAATTGTATTTGGCATTAATTCTTTTTTTTTATAAGAGAAAATTCATTAAAGAAGGGGATAAAGCATTCTCAAACCCAAAAAACAGTGAGCCCTAACAAAATTTATAGTAGCTCACAACCTTTTAACCATATTAACCCACCCTACATTATTATCTTCACGATCAGATTCCTCATGTTCTCCTTTGTCAACAGAATTTTTACCCTTATTTTCCGAAGGTGTTGGCTCGTTAGTCAGCATGACTTGCCTCAAAGCCTCCTTTGATTGGGACAATTCCTAGTGAGATGCCCTTGTTGGCCACATTTGTAGAAACCTCCACTTTGCCGCCTTGAGTCTCTTGTAGGTCGAGGTGTTGTTTTAATGGAATCATGCTGTCGAACCCTCTTGTCAATATGTTGTCCCATAGCCTTCATCTTTTGATCTGATTGTCTTGCATGCAAGTATGCCTCATCAATAGTCTGTAGGGAAAGATGAGCAAGATCAAATTTAATATCTTCCTGCTAACCATTGATATATCTTAGATGCTTTGTGCAACGGGTACATTAAGCTAAGCTCGTAAAGGAAGTTTATAAAATTCACTAGTATACACATCCACATCTTTGTCACCTTGCCTGAGATTTTTTAGCCTTCCATATAGATCCCTAGTATAAAACAAGGGCACAAATCTGTTAGTTATAATTTCCTTCATCACTTCCCACGTAGGGACAGGATCACCTCTTCTAGACTAATGTTGACAAATCTAGTTTTCCTACCATATAGTAGCTAATACCTTAAAGAAAATTGTAACCAAAGGAACTTTACGATTCTCTAATGGAATATAGAACTGAGAGACACTTTCAATTTGAGTGAGCCAATCAGGGAATGCATCAACACTTTCTTCTCTAGTAAACTCAGGTAAATCCATCCAAATTACATCGTTGAACTTAAATGAATTGCTATTAGAATTGATTTGATGTGATGATAATCCATGTAACGCCCCGGTTTACTTGCATGATATTATCCAGTTTTAGGTCAAGTTCCCGCCCCGGTTTTGTTCCTCGGGGTTACCCCTTGGTCTCTCCTAAAAATGCATCATGCAAGTGAAGGGTCGTGCTTACATATAAGCACAGGATCCTTCTCATACTAGACGATGTGGGATCTGACAATCTACCCCCCTTAGGGTCACACGTCCCAATGTGTACACCGCGAAGCTGAACCGGTTTTAATACTACTCTGTAACACCCCACGCCCAATAATTCACTGATCAGGGTCTGGAACACTACCTCAAAAAGGATATTTAATGGTTTTAAATTTATGTTCATTGTCATTTATCCCGTAAAGCTGGAATTTGGCAGGGAATCAATATTGTTTCTATCAAAATTTTGGTAGCAAAACAACTGTAATATGGATCCCTAGAAATTTTTCATTTCAGATCATATCATGTGCGTATTTGATAAAAAAAAAACTCCCATACAACATGCATTCTCATAGCACCATTGTTGTCCTTCCGATAGCTCCATAACCATCCACACCATCTATCAAATTACCACAAGTTCATTAAATTAAAAATAAATACTCCAAAATTTCTATTGGGTTATAAACACCCCAAGAAAAATATATATAAAAAAATACAAGTCAAACTAAAAACGTTGCTAGTTTGTTTATTAATGATGTCTTTCAACTATATCGTCTACTTGCTCTATCTTTCACTCTCGAAACGTAGCAAAGTAGTCTACCCACTAAGAAATTGGTACATATCTATCTGAAAGGTTTAAATAAAGTGAACCACCTCACAACTCATGTAAGTAACCCAACTTGGCATTTCAACAATCTTTAACCACCTCCACACATTATAGCATAGTATACCATACAAGTGAAATTTCTAATTCAATCATCTAAAAAAATATAACAGCAAATGCAAACTTCATCAAATAGACAATCAATTCCATCATGTGCAATGAATACAATATAGTAATTCTTAACATTTCACAATGGTGATTCATAGTGTGTAGTCTTATCATTAAAGGTGGACTATTAGGTTGAGGTTCAACATAGGAGATAGGTTAGTCACAGACTCACAGGTGCATCCACCTAACTGTCGCCCCCCATCCGTGTCCCCAATACATGGGATAATCATTCGTAAATCATATAAAGGATAACCATCTGTGTAAATATACATAGGATAACCATCTATGCTTCCAATACATGGGACAACGATCTGCAGATCCATATACGGGATAACCATTTGGGTAACCTACATAGGATAACCATTCGTGTTTCCAATAAATGGGATAACTTATTCATACGTGATTTCCAATTCAACCCGATTTCCCCCCTAATCCAATCTAAATATACATGTAAATTTTAAAGGTAATCATTTTCCATAACAATGAATTATTTAAACTATGTGCATAGTTTGCTCTCATCAACGTTAATAACCACACTTTACACCCATATAAATCACTTCAATTTTCAAACTTTTTTACTTTTGTATATTTAGTCTTTTATTTGACCCATTTAAATAAGAACCTCCTTATGTTTTTAATTCAACTGATTTTCAAGTCAATCCTTATTTCTTTATGCTTTGTCAAAACAAGGTTCTCGATATAATTTCCAAATATCCAAAATATACTTGTAATTCCACTGTCTTAAAATAAGAAGATATTTAGGTGTGGTTCCCAATCATAAAGAAAATCAACATGTATATGATTTTGAAACAACAAACATATAATTATAATTTAGCAAGTATGATGCTCTAAGTCAATAGGTATATGAAATACAAACATCAAGCATATAAAGGATTAACAAGTATGAATACAAGATCAAGTTAGCAAGAATGTCCTAACCAAACCAGCAAGTATATATATACCAACAAGTGTATAAAATTAGTCAGCAAGTGTATCCATAAAAATCAGCGAGTATACAGAAATAATTTGACAAGTATATGACGTATCCCTATATAATAATAATTAAATATAAATATATATGAATTAATAAGTATATCAGTACCAGTCAGCATGTGTATCCTTACAAATTAACAAGTGTATAGAACAGGTCGAGAAGTACATATAAGTAAGCAAATGTATGTATAAATCAACAAATAAATTAGCACAGGTCAACATGTGTGTGTGTCCATACAGATCAGTAAATATATATATCAACACAAGTCAACATGTGTTTCTATATAGATCAGTTAGTTTATATATATATATATATATACGTGACCCAACAAATATTATCTATTCATCATTGAGGATTTTCACACAGATGTAGATCTCTATTATGGGGGCTTTCAAGATACTACAATTCCGTAGAATTTTTTTTTGTGGTTTAAATCGTGTCCTATATCGCATAAATTTTTTTTTCAATACACGAAATGGATTGGAAAGAGAATAAGGAAAAAACCTAACTTGAGAAAACCCACTTACCTGTTGATTTTGAGAGTTTTCTAACCCGCAATCGATTCCGCAAATCACCAAATAGTGGACGAGGGTTTTCTTGCACCCTTTCTCTCTCCTCTTTCTTTTCCTACTGCACGTCTTTGCTTCGTCAAAAGTAAAGCCGATGCCTTCTTCTCATTCTTCATATTTTTTCCCTCTTTCTCTTTCTCCCTCTGTCGATTTTCTCTCTATGAATTGCAAGGTCGCTCGGCTTGAAATGGCCGACAACCCCTTTTTATTCATTTTCTTTCCGTTATCTTCCTGTCCGTCTTTTCCTTCTTTCCTTCTTCCTTCTCCTTTCTTTTCTTTCTCTTCTTTCCCTCTTTCCCGCTAGAACGCCTTTGAGTCATCAACCAACACTCTACTTATTTAATTATTTTATTTATTATTTCTTTGGTTTTGATTGTTACATTCTACCCCCCTAAAAAAATTCGTCTCGAAATTTTGGCATACCTTATGTAAACAAGTTTGGATATTTTTCCCGCATCTCTTCCTCTTGCTCCCATGTTACCTCTTCCAGGTCATGGTGAAGTCACAACACCTTCACCAATGGAATGGTCTTGGTGCATAGGGTGTGCTTGTTCCTTTTCAAAACTTGAACGGGCTTATCCTTGTATAAAAGATCCTCATTTAGTTGTATGGGCTCATTCTCCACGAAGTGAGACAGGTTTGATACGTACCTCCTTAACATGGAGACATAGAAAATATCATGTACTCTAGATAACCCCGGAGGCAGCGTCAATCTATATGCAACTTCTCCAATCTTCTCTAGAATCTCGAAAGGTTTGATAAACCTAGGGTTCAACTTGTTTCTTTTCCCAAATTTGGTGATAGCCTTTCTAGGTGAGACATTAAAAAATACATGGTCTCCAGCCTAGAACTCCAGCTTTCTTCTCTTTGGGTTTGCATAGTTTTTCTATCGACTCTGAACTGTTTGCAGTCTTTTCTTGATCAGGGAAACCTTCTCTACGGTCGTCTGGACCAACTCTAACCCGAGTAATTTTCTTTCCCCCACTTCATACCAGACTACCAGTAAATAGGGGAACGACAATTTCAACCATAGAGTGCTTTATACGGAGCCATCCTGATACTCACTTGGTAGTGGTTGTTATATGCAAACTTGATCAACAGTAGGTGTTCAGCCCAACTACCACGAAAATCCATCACACAAGCTTGCAACATGTCTTCTAGAGTTTGGTTCGTCCTTTCTGTCTACCCGTCCGTCTGTGGGTGTTAAGTCGTACTGAATTTCAGTCGGGTGCCCAAGGCCTCCAGTACTCTCCCCAAAAACTGTGAAGTGAACCTCGTGTCTTGATCAAATGCAATGGTCACCTCCATGTAACTTGACTATCTCTCTAACTAAAGTTCAGCCAATTCATCCATGGAAATAGTAGACCAAATGGCAAGAAAGTGTGCTGACTTTGTGAGTTGATCTACAATGACCCATATGG
The DNA here is from genome assembly GCA_025762735.1 of Platanus orientalis. NCBI lineage: Eukaryota > Viridiplantae > Streptophyta > Magnoliopsida > Proteales > Platanaceae > Platanus > Platanus orientalis. Next base: position 6,001 of record JAOXJP010134304.1, on the reverse strand, counting down.
CATCCTTTTCGCTTCTAGATCTTGGCATACCGGTGATGAAATCCATGGTGATGTGCTCCCACTTCCATTCTGGAATGGGAAGTGGTTGCAAGAGTCTGGCTAGGTTTTAATCTTCTGCTTTTACCTTTTGTCACACCATGCAGTTAAGGACATACCATGCGATTTCATGCATCATGTTGTTCCACCAGTACCTCGTCTTCAAATTTTGGTACATCTCAGTACTCCCTAGGTAAATAGTACAACAGGCTTTGTGTGTTTCATCCAAGACGTTCCTCTTCAATTCAAGGTTGTCAGGGATGCACAACCTGCCTCAAAAATATAACCCTCCATCAGACTGAATCTGGAAATCGGGCTTTAATCCGTTGGTCACATCTTCACGGGTTTTCGTAATCTGAGCATCCTTTTAACTCTCAATGACCCTCTGAATGAAATCGGGTTGGATGATAAGATTTGCTACCTTAGCCCTAAGGATAGCTCTCTCAGCGAATATTTTCTTTGTGGTGTCCCAGGCACTGGTTGATTCAATGATCTATTTATATTTATGACTTAAAGCATTGACAACCACATTAGCCTTCCTTGGATGGTTCTAGATAGTACAATCATAATCATTCAAAAGTTACATCTACCTCCATTGTCTCATATTTAGATCATTATGAGAGAATACGTACTTCAAGCTTTTGTGATCAGTGTATATTTCCAACTTCTCGCCATACTAATGCCTTCAAGTCTTTAGTGTAAAAACCACAGTTACCAACTCCAAATCATGAGGTAGTAGTTTTGTTCATGCCTCTTTAACTGTTGAGAAGCATACGAGACCACTTTATCGTGTTGCATCAATACACAACCCAATCCGCTATAGAAAACGTCATTGTAAACACAAATCCTCCAGTTCCAAATGGAATGGTAAGTATGGGTGCCATCGTTAGGTGGGTCTTTAGTTTATTGAGAAACTCCTAATTTCCAAATGGGATAGTAAGACCACCCTCTTGTGATAACATGTTCCAAGAATGCCACCTGATGTAGCCAAAATTCACATTTACTAAAGTTAGTGTACAATTGATTTTTCCTCAGTATCTGTAGGGTTAATCTTTGTGCTCTTCATGTTCCTTGTTGGATTGTGAACAAATCAGTACGTCATTGATGGAAACTATCATGAACCAATCTGAATATTGTCTAAAAACTCGGTTCATGAGGTCCAAGAATGTTGATAGGGCTTTAGTCAATTTGAACAGCATGACCTCATACTCGTAGTGGCCATACCAGGTTCGGAATGTTGTCTTGGGAACATCCACTTCTTTAATTCGCAATTGATGGTATCCTGACCTTAAGTTGATCTTGAAAAACCATTACGCTCCTTTTAATTGATCGAGTAATTCGTCGATCCGAGGTAATGAATACTTGTTCTTCACAGTAACTTTATTCAGCTCATGGTAGTCTATGTACATCTAGAGTGAACCATCCTTTTCTTCACAAACAATATAAGTGCACCCTAAGGAGACACACTAGGTCTAATCAGCCCTTTCTCCCTACAACTGTTCCTTTAGTTCATTCAGTTCTACCAATGCCAATCTATATGGTGCTCTGAAAATGGGTGTAGTCCCTAGAAGCAGCTCTATTTGGAAATCGATTTCGCGATTAGGAGGTAACCCAGGTAAGTCATCGGGAAAAACATCAATACTCCCCTATTATTGGAATGTTGTTAATCATCTTCTCCTCCTCTTTAATTACTATAACGTGAGCTAAGAATCCACCACATTCCTTTTTCAAAAGGCAATGGGCACTGGATGTTGATATAAGTTCTGGAGAGGATAAGTTGGGTGCACCACTAAATTTAAAAGGGTTGGTTCCAGGGATGTTGAAATAGACCACCTTATTGTGGCAATTAAGGCTAGCATGATAACAAGCCAACCAATCATACCAAGTATTACGTCAAAGTCCACCATCGGTAAAAGGATCAAATCAGTGAGTAGTTCATGTTCTCCTATCCAAATCACATAAGATTTGCATACTAGTTTGGTTATTACTAATTCTCCTACTAGTGTGGCAATAGATAGTCAAAAATCTAGAGTCTAGGGTTCTACCCCAATCACGGATGCAAACTCGTAAGAGATGAATGAATTGGTGGAACTTGAATCCATTAACACCCTAGTAAAAAAGTGGAAAACATGTAAAGTACTTTCCACGACTACAGGTGAGGCACTAGCATCTTCTTAGGCCATGGTGAACACCCGACCCTGAACCAGGGGTCTTTATCCTCCATCTCTAGTTTCCCCTGAGTCTACGCTCCTAGAGCTGGTGGCAATGATGGGAAACGAGACGCCTGTGGAACTACTTGCAGTGATTGTCCCTATTGTCTCTTCTTTTCTTTGCAATCTCTGAACAGGTGTCTCGGACGGTTACAGTAGTAGCAAACCTTCACGTTCTGTGATTGATCCAAGTTTCGACCCCGACATTGATAAAGTATGATTGGCCATGCTATAGCTCAACAAGATGTCTGTGTTATGGCCTTGCCTTTTGGTTCCTATCAAAACAAGCTCTCTTACGTGCCTTGGCTCCCTAGACTTCATAAATTCTTAATGTTCTCATTCTACAATCAAGGCTCGTCTTAAGACCTTGGCGAATGTCCTTTCCTCCAAGACTGTAATCTTTCCAAGAATGTTAGGTCTTAAACCCCAAAGGAATCTCTTTGCTTTCTTTGCCTCTTTTGCCGCTAATGTGGGGCAAAACAGAAAAGTTCGTTGAATTTAGCCTCGTACTAGCTGACTGTCATGTCCCCCTGCTTCAGCGTTATGAATTCCAATTCTTTCTGCTGCTTGTCACTGGAACGTGTTGCTCGTAGAATGGCGCTTCAAATCTCCTAATTAATGGAAAGATCCTCCAGCCTCTAGCTATGAAGGAGCAAATGCCATCGGTGGTCTGCCTCTCCCGTCAACATAAAGGTGGCTAATTCTGCATTCTATTATTCAGTGCAACGGATTGATCTAAATATTTTTTGCATCGTTCGGATCTAATTTTCAGCCATCATGGGGTCCGCATTTCCCTCAAAAGTATGAGGGCCATACCTCCAGAATGCCTAGACCAACTGACTCTGATCAGTCTATACTGGTGCCTTTTTCTCCCTCCGATAGTCTCTCTCAACCACCTGTTGGGCCTCTCGTTGAGTCTCTGTCTCTGTCTCAGCCTCCTGTCAAGCTTCTCTCTTTGCTTCTTGTTGAGCCTGCTACGTCAAGATCACGGTCAAGTTTACGATGGCCCTCCTAATTTTTGCCATTTTCCCACTAAGTGTAGGATTGGAGGATCTTACTCTCCTTACCATTTCTCCTACCAAGCCCAGAGAAATTATGAGTTAACTTCCACCTCCTGTGTGTTATTTGATATATTTATACTTATTATTGTCTAATCTCATTTTTAGGTATCTAAGGTTCTTTCAACCGCCTAACCTCTTTCACGTTCCATTTCTACCTATGTTTTATCCCTAGGATCCCCAACCTAGAGATCTGATACCAATTGTAAAATGTAACAACCCAAACCGAAGAAAATAAAATAAAATAAATAATAAATAATTAAATAAGTGAAAAAAGAGAAAAAATATGAAGGGTATTTCAGTCTTTTGACAAAAATACCAAGTAAAGAAAGTCGAGCGTCAGTCAAAGACTCCAAGATGTTCTAGCAAGAGAGAGGGAAAGAAGAAAAAGAAATGAAATGAGGAAGAAGAAGGAAAGAAGGAGAGAGAAAAAAAAGAATAAAAGGAATAAAAATGGGTTGTCGGCCATTCTAGGTAGAGCGACCTTGCGATTCACAAAGAGAAAAACGACAGAACGAGAGAGAGAATAAAACAAAAGAGGAAGGAGAAGAGAGCGTCAACCTTGTTTCTGACAAAGCGGAGACGTGCGATAGGAAGAGAAAGAGGAAGAAATGGCGCAAGAAAACCATCGTCCACTACCTGGTGATTTGCGGAATCAACAATGGGTTAGAAAATCCCCAACATCGACAGGTAAGTGAGTTCTCTCAAGTTAGGTTTTTCTCCATTCCTCTTCTAATCCTTCTCTTGTGTTGTAGGTTTTTTAAGCGATATAGGGCACGATTTAGACAAAAAAATTCTATGAAATTGTGGTATCTTGGAAACCCCCATAATAGAGATCTACGTCTGTGTGAAAATCTTGCTCAACAATGGATAGATAAATTGGGGTTTACATTTATCGGATCACATATATACTGGTTGATCTATATAAACACACATGCTAACCTATGCTGATATACTTGTTAATCCATATATAATTATATATATTTACTGATATATATGGACACACACATGCCAATCTGTGCTAATTTATTTGTTGATTTACACATACACTTGCTTACTTATATGGATACACTTGCTGACCTGTTCTATACACTTGTTGATTTGCACATACATACTTGTTGATTTGTAGGGATACACATGTTGACCGGTGCTAATATACTTGTTAATTCATATATATATATATATAATTACTGATCTGTAGGGATACACTTGCCGACATGTTCTTATATATTTGTCAAATTACATCTGTATATTCGCTGATTTATGTGGATTACATGTATATTTTGGATACTAGTAAACTATATCGAGAACCTTGTTTTGACAAAGTATAAAGAAATAGGGATTAACTTGAAAACCAGTTGAATTAAAAACATAAAGAGAGTCTAATTATATGGATACAAATAAAAAAGTAAATATACAAGAGTAACAAAGTTTGAAAATTGAAGTGATTTATATGGGTATAAAGCATAGTAATTAACGTTGATGAGAGTGGACTTGCACCTTGTTTGAATAATTCATTGTTCTGGAAAATGATTACCTTTAAAATACACATGTATACTTAGACTGAACCAAATCAGGTTGTAATGAAAACCACACATGAATAAGTTATCTCATGTTATCCTGTATACGTTTACACCGATAGTCATCTCGTATATGATTTAAAGATGGTTATCCGATGTATTGGGGATACAAATCGGCGCGATAGTTAGGTGGACACACCTATGACTAGCCTATCTCCCATGTTGAACCTCAACCTGATGGTCCACCTTCAATGATAAGACTACACACTATAAATCATATTTGTGAAGTGTTAAGAATTATTGCATTGTATTCATTGCACATGACGGAATTAATTGTCTATTCAATGACAGTTCGTGTTTGCTATTATGTTTCTTTTAAATGAATAAATTAGAAATGTCACTTGTATTGTGTGATATGCTATAGTGTGTGGAGGTAGTTGGAAATTGTGGAAACACCAATTTGGGTTACTTATATGTACTGTGAGTTGACTCAGTTTATTTAAACCTTTCAAATAAAGATGGATCGATTTCTTAGTGCGCAGACTACTTTGCTATGTTTCGAGAGTGAAAGATAAAACAAGTAGACAAGATAGTTGAAAGACATCATTAATAAACAAACAACTAATATTTTCAGTTGGACATATATGTTTTTTTTTTCTTTTTATTAGGGGTGTTTAGAACCCAATAGAAATTTCGGAGTATTTATTTTAAATTTAGTGGACTTGTGGTAGATGGTGTGGATGGTTATGGAGCTATCGGAAGGACAACAATGATGCTATGGGAGTGTTTTTTTATCTTACGATTTATTAGGTACACTCGTGATATGATCTGGGAAATTCCCAGGGATCCATATTACAGCTGTTATGCTACCGGAATTTCGACAAAAATAGCATATGGATTCCCTGCTAAATTCCAGCTTTACAGGATAAATGGCAATGAATAGAAATTTAAAAACATTAAATATCCTCATTGAGGTAATGCCCTAAACCTGCTCAGTGAATTACTGGGCTCGAGGCATTACAATCCAACATTGACCAGAGGGCTTTGGTTCTGATTCTTCATAAGAAACTCAAAGCAGTTGAGAAGTTCTTCCACTTGGCCTTTTAATCTATTATATTATCCTTTGGCTTCGTTTGATTGCATGGACAGTTGAAATTTTGAGGACAAGTAAATCTAC